>JASAMZ010005725.1:0-26351 GCA_030248115.1 Linhomoeus sp. GSCO2_2 | reverse complement strand
AGCCACCAACTAAATTCAGGTGAACCTGTGCCTCCAGGTGCCTCCAGGAAGAACAGCCTTTTGGCGGAGTTTCGCGTCGCAGAGCGGCAAACACTCGTGACATCACTTCCAACTGCTCCTAGTTCAGCTTTCCGATTAGTTGTTGCACTTGCTCTTCATCGATAGAAGCAGCAGCAGCCGATGATGTGTCCTCCGGCGATCTGGCCGCTCTGTGAATAATATGCTCGGTTGCACATCACTTTGCAAATGCGTGTAAAAGAACACATAGTACGCCTGGCGCCTACTTTCAGGAAAGCAAAACTTCCGGCACGCTCGAATAAAGCGCGCAAAAGCTTGTTTGTTGTGAAAGCGACGTCGGGCACTAAAGCGGACATAGTCGTGGTGTTCGCGACCACTTGTTATGTCTTCTTGTGAAGTGTCGAACAGTTTTGTGCGGGTGCACTCGAAGTCGACCTCTACGTACACGTCGAAGTCCACGTAGTAGTATAACCAGACGTCCGACCGACTCGAGACCTCGCCTATCTTTACCTCCTCGTCGAGTTGTACCTTGTTGCCAACTTTGGAGTGGATCGGACTGACCGATGTCGAGTTGTACTCTGGATCGACTTTCACCTTCAAGCTGCTCCAGACGTCGACCGCGACGTCGGGCACAAAAGCGGACGTCGCCGTCGTGTCCGCGACGACTTGTTATGTCTCTCTGTGAAGTTTCGAACACTTTTGCGCGGTTGCACTCGAAGTCGACCCCTATGTACACGTCGAAGTCCACGTAGTAGTAGAACCAGACGTCCGACCGACTCGAGACCTTGCCTATCTTTACCTCCTTGTCGAGTTGTACCTTGGTGCCAACTTTGGATTGGATCGGACCGACCGATCTGGAGGAGTAGTGTGACACACGCACGGACGCGACCGGACCGTTGTGGCATAGTAATATAGACTAGAGCCGTAGGAGAATCTCTATGGTCAATAGCCCATGGGTAATCTACAGAGCATGAAGGAGATAACACAATCATTGAATTCAGCGCACCGCAGGACATTACACTTAGATCTCTGGTCATTTGACACTGTGCCCCTGCCAGCGCCTGTATTTAGGATCACACCAGCTGCCATGCCTGTAACTACACAGTAGACTCTTGTGTTTAGCTGTAGTCGCTTGGGTTTAGCCCATAGGACATTTCAGATAGGTCTCAAGCCATTCGACCCTGTGCCCCTGCCAGTGCCTACAATTAGAATCGCATTAGCTCCCAGGCCTGCAAATACACAACTGACACTTGGGTTTAGCCTATAGACATTTGGGAGCAAATAGGACAGTTCAGATAGATCTCAAGCCATTTGACAATGTGCCCCTGCCTGCGCCTACATTTAGGCTCACGCCAGCTCCCGTGCCTGTAAATACACAATAGACGCTTGGGTTTAGCCCGTAGGCATTTGGCTTTAGCCCGTAGGAGATTTCAGATAGATCTAAGGTCATTTGACATAGATCCAAAGCAGTTGGATGTTGTGCCCCTGCCAGTGCCTGCGAATACATTTTGGAGTCTCACAACGACAACTCTGTCATGAATGGTGACACTGTAAATTGCGTTTGCCGCGAAATCAAACGTCAATCACAGCGTATGGTGCCGTTTGTGCTCAGAATGTACTGGTGCAGCCGATATTTGCGAAATATTGTGGAATTTAGTCATCGGCCAAAGTTCTAAAAGCAAAGATGCGAAACCGCGTGCTCTGATGGTCAGTTTAAGCTATAGATCATCGCGAACCGACAACTGTGTCTAGAGCTAGAGCGTTTACAGACTGACAAACAAACAAACAAACAGATGGACAGACTTAGGCGCCATAGTATATAGGACTAGTGCCTTTAGCCCATAGGTGATACTGTATATCTATAGCTGAACACCTATGGAAACAGAGCCATTTGTATCGACCCATGGAAATCAGCCACTGCTCACAACATGTATTGGCCTATGGTTCACAGCCAATGCTCACAACAGTCCATAGGAGATTCTGATAGATCTAAAGTCATTCGACACTGTGCCTCTGTCAGTGCCTGCTTTTAGGGTTGCACCAGCTCCCATGTCTCAGAATACACTGAAGCTAATGCATGGATGCTTGCATTTGGCCCATTGGAGATTTCAGATAGATCTATGTCTTCTGACACTGTGCCCCTGCCAGTGCCTGCATTTACCATTGCGCCTGCTCCCATGCCTTTGATTACACTGAACTTTGCATATAGGTGTTTGTGTTTAGCCCACAAGAGGTTTCAGATAGATCAAAAGTCTCTTGACACTGCACCCTTGCCAGTGCCTGCATTTATCATCAAACCTGTTCCTGTGCCTCTGAATACACGTTGGAGTCTCACAGAGACAAGTTAGTAGTGATTGGAGACACGACAGTGCGAAATTTCCACGAAAATGACCAGTAGGCACTCTTTAGTGCTCAGAATGTACTGTGCAGTCGATATTTTCATGAATTTTGTGTAATTTAGTAATTTGCAAAAGTTTTAAAATAGGAGGGGATTCCTTCCAGCCCACGACAGTCAGTTTAAGCCATAGATCTCCAGGATCCGTCAACTGTGTCAAGAGAAAATGGCCGGACAAACAGACAGACAGACAGACAGACAGACAGACTCTATGGCGCTTAGTATATAGGACTAGAGCCAGCCCGTAGGAGATACTCTATTGTCATAGTCTATGCTCAAAGCATGTAGAAATTCTGCATACTCAGGGACCCCATGTATTGACCCGTGGCACCCAGCCACTGTTCACAACAGCCAATAAGTTAGATTCTAGGAAAGTTCCCCCCTAGTGGGGGGTAAGGACAGGTGAATTTGTTTGGGCTGAAGTTGAACAGGCTGTGTATCTCAGATGACTTCTCAGCCTCTAAGCTACATACGAACAAATTCAGCGTGCTCTGCTCACACGCACGACGGTTCTCACATAGGCGCAACGCGCAGGCGGGTACGCGCCTCACTCACCCGTCACCACTGACGAAACGCGAGTAGGTGTCTACCACTGCAGCACTCAAACAATGTAACGTATGCAGTAGGCGCAGCGCAACATGTGCAAGTGCAATGACCCCCCCCCCCCCCCCCCCCCCCCCCCCCCCCCCCCCCCCCCCCTCCCCCTCACCCACCCACATTCCTACATCAACAGGCGCCGTGCGTCCGTGCACCCACTAACCCACGCGCATAGACAGTGCCATGTCATCACATGCCAGCACGATGTATCGAATCGAAGTACTTAGGACTTAGTGCTAATTCAGAGCTGCACTGCTCACTCTGAAGCGAGTTTGGCACCCACAAACAGAGCACGCTGAATTTGTTCGTGTATGTAGCTTAGAGGCTGAGAAGTCATCTGAGATACACAGCCTGTTCAACTTCAGCCCGAACAAATTCACCTGTCCTTACCCCCCACTAGGGGGGAACTTTCCTAGAATACACTCCCTGTCCATGTCCACGAAGTGGACACCTTCAGTGGGAGGGGGGTGGGGGAGGGGGGGTGGGCGGGGTTGGGGGGGGGGGGGGGGGAGGGGTTCCTCACGGACAGGTTTGCAGGAGTGAGTACCATTGAGGTCATGAGCAAAGGGCAGCTCGAATCCAGAAACAAACACTGGATTTGTGTTCTGTGTCCTCGAAAACCCCAGAGGTTGGATGGACAGATAGGTCTGGCCACAGGAGGTTGGATGCACAGACAGGTCTGGCCTCAGGAGGTTGGATGCACAGACAGCTATACGACTATACGAATTGACGATTTCGTCATAATCTCATTCTGTCACCCACCACCCCTCTAGAGTCCACCCAAAACACCTCCAATACATATCACCACTCTACAGTTCATTTCGACATTGACTATACGAATTTACGATTTCGTCATAATGTCATTCTGTCACCCACCACCCTTCTAGAGTCCACCCACAACACCTCCAATACATATCACCACTCTACAGTTTATTTCGACATCGACTATACGAATTTACGATTTCGTCATAATGTCATTCTGCCACCCACCACCCTTTAGAGTCCACCCACAACACCTCCAAAGCATATCACCACTCTACTGTTCATTTTAACATCGACTATACGAATTTACGATTTCATTATAATGTCATACTGTACTGGCTCCAACCTTTGGACATCCATATCTCAAGACCCAAACTACCTAAGAAGATGAAATGTTTTACACATTTGTTCAACTTGTGATGCACTTTGGTGGTCAACACTGGTTGGCGGCCCAGCATGCACCACTAGAGCTCGGCCATCTTGAGCCGAGCCTCGGATCTGTACCCAACCGGACTTTTGCCACCTTGTATCTTTTTACTCAAACGTCATAGAAAGATGGAATGTTTCACACTTTTGATCACTCCATAGTGTACTTTGGGGGAGCACTTCGATTGGCGCCCCAGCATGCACCAGTAGAGCTCGGCCGTCTTGAGCCGAGCCCCGGATCCGTACCCGACCGGACTTTTGCCACCTTGTATCTTTTTACTCAAACGTCATAGAAAGATGGAATGTTTTACACTTTTGATCACTCCATAGTGTACTTTGGGGGAGCACTTCGATTGGCGCCCCAGCATGCACCAGTAGAGCTCGGCCGTCTTGAGCTGAGCCCCGGATCCGTACTCGGCTGGACTTTTGCCACCTTGTATCTTTTTACTCAACCGACCTAGGAAGATGCAATGTTATACACTTTTGATCACCCCATAGTGTATTTTGGGGGAGCACTTTGATTGGCGCCCCAGCATGCACCAGTAGAGCTCGGCCGTCTTGAGCCGATCCAAAGTCATTTGACACTGTGCCCCAGCCAGTGCCTGAATTTATGGTTACACCAGCTTTCATGCCTCAGAGTACACTAAATTAAACTCACCGATGTTTCTGCTTAGCTAATAGGTGTTTTCAGATTGGTCTAAAGTCGTTTGACACTGTGCCCATGCCAGTGCCTGCATTTACCATCGCACCTGCTCCTGTGCCTCTGAATACACCTCAGCGTCTCGCAGCGATAGCTCTGTAGCAAATGGTGACACAAGAGAACAAAATTTGCTCGAAATCGACCTACTGTCACTCCTTAGTGCTCAGAATGTACTGTGCAGTAGATGTTTTTGTGATTTTTGTGGAATTTAGACATCGGCCAAAGTCCACAATAGGAGACGTTCTATTCCAGGCCAAGGCGGTTCTTTTGAGCTATAGATCACCAGAATCTGTCAACTGTGTCAAGAGTTATCGTGTTAACAAACAAACAAACAGACAAACAGACAGACACACTCTATGCCGCTTAGTATATACATGTAGGACTAGAGCCTTTAGCCCATAGGAGAATCTCTATGGTCAATAGCATATGGGTAATCTGCAGAACATGAAGGAGATAACTCAATCATCGAATTCAGTGCACTGCAGGACAGTACAGTTAGATCTCAAGTCGTTAGACCCTGTGCCATTGTCAGTGCCTGTGATTAAGATCTCGCCATCTCCTGTGCCTGTGAATACACAACAGATGCTTGGGTTTAGCCCGTAGACAATTGGCTTTAGCCCATAGGCATTTCAGATAGATCTCAAGCCATTCGAGCCTGTGCCCCTGCCAGTGCCTATGTTTAGGATCGTGCCAGCTCGTGTGCCTGTAAATACACAGTAGACTCTTGTGTTTAGCCCATAGACATTTGTGTTTAGCCAATAGGGCATTTCAGACTGATCTCAAGACATTTGACACTGTGCCCCTGCCAGTGCCTACATTTACGCTTGCACCAGCTCCTGTGCCTGTAAACACACAATAGATACTCGGCTTTAGCCCGTAGACATTTGGGTTTAGCTCGTAGGAGATTTCAGATAGATCGAAAGACATTTGACGTTGATCCAAAGCAGTTTGATCCTGCGCCCCTGCCAGTGCACACAGTGCCTGCAAATAAACTTTTGGAGTCTCACAACGACAACTCTGTCATGAATGGTGACACTGCAAAGTGCGTTTGGCGTGAAATCAAACGTCAATCACTGCGTGTGGTGCCTTCTGTGCTCAGAATGTACTGGCGCAGTCGATATTTGCGAAATATCTTGGAATTTAGAGATCGACCAAAGTCAACAAACCTTCATGCACAACTACAGGCCAGGACGGTCAGTTTAAGCTATAGATCATCGCGAACCGACAACTGTGTCTAGAGTTATGGCGCTCACAGGGCCACAAACACACGGACAGACTCTAGGCCGCTTAGTAATATAGGACTAGAGCCTTTAGCCCGTAGGAGAATCTCAATGGTCAATGGCATTTCGTTCAGCCCATAGACAATTGTGTTTAGCCCGTAGGACATTTCGGATTGATCTCAAGTCATTCGATCCTGTGCCCCTGCCAGTGCCTACATTAAGGATCGCACCAGCTCCCATGCCTGTAAATACACAATAGACACTTGGGTTTAGCACGAAATCAAACGTCAATCACTTCGTGTAGTGCTTTTTGTGCTCAGAATGTACTGGCGCAGTCGATATTTGCGAAATATTTTGGAATTTAGAGATCGACGTAAGTCAACAAACCTTCATGCACAACTACAGGCCAGGACGGTCAGTTTAAGCCATAGATCATCGCGATCCGTCAACTGTGGCTAGAGTTATGGCGTCCACAGACAAACAAACAAACACACGGACAAACTCTTGCCGCTTAGTAATAAGGACTAGAGCCTTTAGCCCGTAGGAGAATCTCAATGGTCAATGGCATTTCGTTCAGCCCATAGACAATTGTGTTTAGCCCGTAGGACATTTCGGATCGATCTCAAGTCATTTGATCCTGTGCCCCTGCCAGTGCCTACATTAAGGATCGCACCAGCTCCCATGCCTGTAAATACACAATAGACACTTGGGTTTAGCCCATAGACAATTGGGTTTAGCCCGTAGAACATTTCAGATAGATCTCACGTCATTCGACCTTGTGCCCCTGCCAGTGCCTACATTTAGGCTCGCACCAGCTCCTGTGCCTGCAAATACACAATAGACACTTGGCTTTAGCCCGTAGACATTTGAATTTAGCCCATAGGAGATTTCAGATAGATCTAAAGGCATTTGACATTGATCCAAAGCAGTTTGATGCTGCACCCCTGCCAGTGCCTGAGAATACACTTTGGAGTCTCACAACGACAACTCTGTCATGAATGGTGACACTGTAAAGTAGTCTTAGCACGAAATCAAATGTCAATCACTTCGTGTGGTGCTTTTTGTGCTCAGAATGTACTGGCGCAGTCAATATTTGCGAAATATTTTGGAATTTAGAGATCGACGTAAGTCAACAAACCTTCATGCACAACTACAGGCCAGGACGGTCAGTTTAAGCCATCGATCATCGCGATCCGTCAACTGTGGCTAGAGTTATGGCGTCCACAGACAAACAAACAAACACACGGACAAACTCTTGCCGCTTAGTAATAAGGACTAGATCAGTTTCTATGGTCACCCCTGGTGGACACCAAGTTTGAGTCCCATGAAATGTAGTGAAAGACTAGAGCCTTTAGCCCATAGGAGAATCTCTATGGTCAATAGCCCAGAGCATGAATGAGATAATGCAATCATCGAATTCAGCGCACCACAGGACATCACAGTTAGATCTCAAGTCATTTGACGCTGTGCCCGTGCCAGTGCCTGCATTTTGGATCTCACCAGCTCCCATGCCTGTAAATACACAATAGACACTTGGGTTTAGCCCATAGTCACTTGGGTTTAGCCCATAGGACATTTCAGATAGGTCTCAAGCCATTCGACCCTGTGCCATCGCCAGTGCCTACATTTAGGATCGCATCAGCTCCCATGCCTGCAAATACACAATATGTGGTTGGGTTTAGCCTGTAGACATTTGGGTATGGCCAATAGGGCATTTCAGATAGATCTCAACCCGTTTGACACTGTGCCCTGCCAGTGCCTACATTTAGGCTCTCGCCAGCTCCCGCGCCTGTAAACACACAATAGACACTTGGGGTTAGCCCGTAGACATTTGGCTTTAGCCTGTAGGAGATTTCAGATAGATCTAAAGACATTTGACATAGATCCAAAGCAGTTTGATGCTGTGCCCCTGCCAGTGCGTGCAGTGCCTGCGAATACACTTTGGAGTCTCACAACGACAACTCTTCAGTGAATGGTGACAATGTAGAGTGCTTTTGGCGCGAAATCAAATGTCAGTCGCAGCGTGTCATGCCTTCTGTGCTCAGAATGTACTGGCGCAGTCGATTTGACACTGTGCCCTGCCAGTGCCTACATTTAGGCTCTCGCCAGCTCCCGCGCCTGTAAACACACAATAGACACTTGGGGTTAGCCCGTAGACATTTGGCTTTAGCCTGTAGGAGATTTCAGATAGATCTAAAGACATTTGACATAGATCCAAAGCAGTTTGATGCTGTGCCCCTGCCAGTGCGTGCAGTGCCTGCGAATACACTTTGGAGTCTCACAACGACAACTCTTCAGTGAATGGTGACAATGTAGAGTGCTTTTGGCGCGAAATCAAATGTCAGTCGCAGCGTGTCATGCCTTCTGTGCTCAGAATGTACTGGCGCAGTCGATTTGACACTGTGCCCTGCCAGTGCCTACATTTAGGCTCTCGCCAGCTCCCGCGCCTGTAAACACACAATAGACACTTGGGGTTAGCCCGTAGACATCTGGCTTTAGCCTGTAGGAGATTTCAGATAGATCTAAAGACATTTGACATAGATCCAAAGCAGTTTGATGCTGTGCCCCTGCCAGTGCGTGCAGTGCCTGCGAATACACTTTGGAGTCTCACAACAACAACTCTTCAGTGAATGGTGACAATGTAGAGTGCTTTTGGCGCGAAATCAAATGTCAGTCGCAGCGTGTCATGCCTTCTGTGCTCAGAATGTACTGGCGCAGTCGATTTGACACTGTGCCCTGCCAGTGCCTACATTTAGGCTCTCGCCAGCTCCCGCGCCTGTAAACACACAATAGACACTTGGGGTTAGCCCGTAGACATTTGGCTTTAGCCTGTAGGAGATTTCAGATAGATCTAAAGACATTTGACATAAATCCAAAGCAGTTTGATACTGTGCCTTTGCCAGTGCGTGCAGTGCCTGCGAATACACTTTGGAGTCTCACAACGACAACTCTTCAGTGAATGGTGACAATGTAGAGTGCTTTTGGCGCGAAATCAAATGTCAGTCGCAGCGTGTCATGCCTTCTGTGCTCAGAATGTACTGGCGCAGTCGATATTTTCGAAGTATTGTGGAAATTAGACATCGACCAAAGTCCACAAACCTTCATGCAAAACTGCAGGCTAGGACGGTCAGTTTAAGCTATAGATCATCGCGAACCGACAACTGTGTCTAGAGATATGGCGTTTACAGACAGACAAACAAACAAACAAACAAACAAACGGACAGACTCTAGGCGCCATAGTATATACATAGGACTAGAGCGTTTAGCCCGTAGGTGATTGTCCATAGTCAAAAGAGGACTGTCATTAGCCAATCTGTTAAAACGCAGTGCCCCATGGTGCGCCACCACTGGTCATAAGACGCAGAGTCCCATGACGCGCCACCACTTGTCGCAAGATGCAGAGACCCATGACACACAACCACTGGTCGCAAGACCCCAAGACCCATGGCATGTCACCACTGGTCACAGCACGCAGACCCATGTCACACCACCACTGGTCGTAAGATGCATTGACCCATGGTGCACCACCATAGCTATTTGCAATAGCCCGTAGACAGTTTCTGACTGTGCCCCTGCCAGTGCCTGCGTTTACTTACACGACTGCTGTGCATGTGAATACACATCAAAGGTGTTTGAATATAGCCCATAGAAGTTGGGCATTAGCCATGATGATTTTAGATCATGCCCCTGCCAGTGCCAACAATTAGCACTGTGCCAGTTCGTGTGATGGTAAATACATGTCAGGGTCTCACAGCGACAACTCTGTAGTGAAGCATGACACCACAGTGCAAAATTTCCGCGAAAATGACCCTCAGGCAGTGTTTTGTGCTCAGAATGTACTGTGCAGTCGATATTTTTTGTGATTTTCATGGTATTTAGACATCGGCCAAAGTCCACAATAGGACGTTTTCTATTCCAGGCCACGACAGTTCTTTTGATTTATAGACCATCGCGATCCGTCAACGCTGTTGAGAGTTATCGTGTTAACAAACAGACAGACAAACAAACAGACATTTGCCGCTTAGTATATAGGACTAGAGCCTTTAGCCCGTAGGAGAATCTCAATGGTCAATGGTGTTGGGTTCAGCCCATAGACAACTTAGTTTAGCCTGTAGGACATTACAGATAGATCTCAAATCAGTTGATCCTATGCCCCTGCCAGTACCTACATTTAGGATCACACCAGCTCCCGTGCCTGTAGATACACAATAGACACGTGGGTTTAGCCTGTAGACTATTGGGTTTAGCCCATGGAACATTTCAGATAGGTATCAAGCCATTTCACACTGTGCCCCTGCCAGTGCCAACGTTTAGTCTGGCACCAGCTCCCGTGCCTGTAAATACACAATAGACACTTGGGTTTGGCCTGTAGACTATTGGCTTTAGCCCATAGAACATTTCAGATAGATCTCAAGTCATTTGACACTGTGCCCCTGCCAGTGCCTACATTTAGGCTCGCACCAGCTCCCGTGCCTGCAAATACACAATAGACACTTGGCTTTAGCCCGTAGACATTTCAATTTAGCCCGTAGGAGATTTCAGATAGATCTAAAGACATTTGACATTGATCCAAAGCAGTTTGATGCTGCGCCCCTGCCAGTGCCTGCGAATACACTGGCGTCTCACAACGACAACTCTGTCATGAATGGTGACACTGTAAAGCGCTTTTGGCGCGAAATCAAACGTCAAGCACAACGTGTGGTGCCTTCTGTGCTCAGAATGTACTGTCGCAGTCGATATTTTCGAAATATTTTGGAATTAAGACATCGACTAAAGTCAACAAACCTTCATGCACAACTACAGGCCAGGACGGTCAGTTTAAGCCATAGATCATGGCGATCCGTCAACTGCGGCTAGAGTTATGGCGCTCGCAGAGCCACAAACAAACAAACAAACAGACGGACAGAGGTTTGCCGCTTAGTATATAGGACTAGTGCCTTTAGCCCATAGGTGATACTCTATAGTCCATAACAGACTGCTTGCTGTAGCTTATTGCACCATGCAACGGCCCATTGCCCACAGGTACATGCAGCGATCCATACCCCACAGCCACTGGTCAGACATGCAATGATCCATGAGCTATAGCCATTAGCCACTACTAAGAACACTGTTCAAAGCATGAAACTCTCCATGGCCACTGGTCAGAAGCTGCAGTGATCGTTCGTTCGCGGCTGACGGCAACTGTTCTGTGCGGTTGACCGCTTGCCGCTGACGTTCTCAAGCACATTTGAATGAGACAGATCGCCCACCACCACTGCTCGCAAGTCTGACGACCATTCGATCGTTCGTTCGCGGCTGACGGCAACTGTTCTGTGCGGTTGAATGCTTGCCGCTGACGTTGTCAAGCACATTTGAATGAGACAGATCGCCCACCACCACTGCTCGCAGGTCCGACGACCATTCGATCGTTCGTTCGCGGCTGACGGCAACTGTTCTGTGCGGTTGACCGCTTGCCGCTGACGTTCTCAAGCACATTTGAATGAGACAGATCGCCCACCACCACTGCTCGCAGGTCCGACGACCATTCGATCGTTCGTTCGCAGCTGACGGCAACTGTTCTGTGCGGTTGACCGCTTGCCGCTGACGTTCTCAAGCACATTTGAATGAGACAGATCGCCCACCACCACTGCTCGCAAGTCCGACGACCATTCGATCGTCCGTTCGCGGCTGACGCGAATGGAATTACGTGTTTGAACTACATTCTTACAGTGTAATGGTCATGACGCAACTCACAATTCTGTTGCGTACAGTAGTCGAGCAGAAATGCACCTAACACATAAGGCGCAACGGCCCACTATTCTGTATGGTATACTGTATTCAGGCGCACAGTGCACCAAAATACAGTACATTCCAAATAGACGAATTTATGAAATTCTCAATTTTGTCATCAGACAAAGTCCACAATAGGAGAGGTTCTATTCCAGGCCACGACAGTTCTTTTGAGCCATAGATCTCCACGATCCATCAACGCTGTCAAGAGTTATCGTGGTAACAAACAAACAAACAAACAAACAAACAAACAGAGTCCACGCCGCTTAGTATATAGGACTAGAGCCTTTAGCCCATAGGAGAATCTCCATGGTCAATAGCATATGGGTAATCTGCAAAGCATGAAGGAGATAACGCAATCATCGAATTCAGTGCACTGCAGGACACTACAGTTCGATATCAGGTCGTTAGACCCTGTGCCATTGTCAGTGCCCATGTTTAGGATCTCGCCAGCTCCCGTGCCTGTAAATACACAGTAGTTGCTTGGGTTTAGCAAGTAGTCACTTGGGTTTTGCCCGTAGAACACTTCAGATAGATCTAAAGACATTTGACATTGTGCCCCTGCCAGTGCCTACATTTAGGCGCGCGACAGCTCCCGTGCCTGTAAATACACAATAGATGCTTGGGTTTAGCCCATAGACATTTGGGTTTAGCCTGTAGGAGATTTCAGATAGATCTAAAGACATTTGACACTGTGCCCCTGCCAGTGCCTGCATTTATGCTCGCACCAGCTCCCGTGCCTGTAAATACACAATAGACGCTTGGGTTTAGCCCATAGACATTTGGGTTTAGCCCGTAGGATATTTCAGATAGATCTAAAGACATTTGACACTGTGCCCCTGCCAGTGCCTGCATTTATGCTTGCACCAGCTCCCGTGCCTGAAAATACACAATAGATAGTTGGGTTTAGCCCGTAGACATTTGAGTTTAGCTTGTAGAAGATTTCAGATAGATCTAAAGACATTTGACATAGATCAAAAGCAGTTTGATGCTGTGCCCCTGCCAGTGCATGCAGTGCCTGCGAATACACTTTGGAGTCTCACAACGACAACTCTGTCATGAATGGTGACACTGTAAAGCACTTTTGTCGCGAAATCAAACGCCAATTGCATCGTGTGGTACCTTCTGTGGTCAGAATGTACTGGCGCAGCCAATATTTGCGAAATATTATGGAATTTAGTCGTCGGTCAAAGTCAACAAACCTTCATGCAAAACTATATGCTATGACGGTCAGTTTAAGCCATAGATCATCGCGATCCGTCAACTGTATCTAGAGTTATGGCGTCCACAGACCCACACACAAACAAACAAACAAACAAACAGACTCTTGCCGCTTAGTATATAGGATAGATATGTTACCGTGACTACCCAGATCCAGTGAAAACCCGGATATCCGGGTTTTCACTGGTCACCTAGTGAAAACCCGGATATCCGGGTTTTCACTGACCGCTGAAGGTGCGTTCACAATGATCGGACGGACGGACGGATTCGTCCGTCCGATCGCAAAAGTGCGTTCACAATGCTCGGTTGGACGCGTCCGTCCGTCCGACGGACGGGTTCTAGAATTTTGATTCGGCGTCCGTCGGACGCGGGTCAAACACGGTTGGTCTCACAGCGCGCGCTTTCCGCGCGGTCATGACTACGGTATATATGGTCATTTGCGTGATGCGTGCTGCCTGCCTTCTGCTTAACGTCTTAGGTAGGTACCTACTTCATTTTGCCGCCTTTGCCAAAACTTGTGTTGCTAGCAGTATGCCGAAAGTGACCAACCACCGCAAAGTATTCTGCATTGATTTGATTTTCAAACAAACGAAACGTCAAAACAAAATCACTGTTGGTATTAATGTCTTTCAGATTGGCTGGCTGGCTGACCAGATTGATAGATTTACATTTATAACACAAAGAGTAGGCCCTTACAATTCATCGTTGCTTTCCGTGTAGGGCACAGCGCGCATCCCAAGCGCGTCCGACCGACGCATTGTGAACGACACTTTTGGCCCGTCGGTCGGACGAATCCGATCGGTCCGTCCGTCCGACGGAAGCCGTCCGTCCGTCCGATCATTGTGAACGCCCCTTTAGTGAATACCCGGATAATCTCGAATTATCCAGGTTTTCACTGAAAGTTTAGTGAAAACCCGGATATGCGAGATTTCATGGGAGGTTAGTGAAAATCGTGATAATCTGTGTTTTCACCAACCTTTTCGAAGAAATAACCTAGAAATCGAGGCTCCTATGTGTAGTTTCGAACTAGGGTCTATAGCCCGTGGATGACGCATTGCAGCTTCAGAGACTGATGTGGCGCAGCTGACGCGCTGCAGCTTCAGAGACCGATGTCGCGCACCTGACGTGCTGCAGCTTCAGAGACCGATGTTGCGCAGCTGACGCGTTGCAGCTTCAGAGACCGATGTCGCGCAGCTGACGCGCTGCAGCAGAGACCGATGTCGCGCAGCTGACGCGCTGCAGCTTCAGAGACCGATGTCGCGCAGCTGACGTGCTGCAGCTTCAGAGACCGATGTCGCGCAGCTGACGTGCTGCAGCTTCAGAGGCCGATGTCGCGCCGCTGACGCGCTGCAGCTTGAAACACCGATGTCGCGCAGCTGAGGCGCTTCAGCTTCAGAGACCGATGTCGCGCAGCAGACGCGCAGCAGCAGAGACCTATGTCGGTCAGCTTACGCGCTGCAGCTTCAGAGACCGATGTCGCGCAGCTGACGTGCTGCAGCTTCACAGACCGATGTCGCGCAGCTGACGTGCTGCAGCTTCAGAGGCCGATGTCGCGCCGCTGACGCGCTGCAGCTTGAAACACCGATGTCGCGCAGCTGAGGCGCTGCAGCTTCAGAGATCGATGTCGCGCAGCTGATGGGCTGCAGCTTCAAACACCGATGTGGCTCACCTGACGCGCTGCACCTTCAGAGACCGATGTCGCGAAGCTGACGCGCTGCAGCTTCAGAGGACCGATGTCGCGGAGCTGACGCGCTGCAGTTTCTGTCAAAGGTTGGAGGTCGCCGGTCTCGATGTCGCTTTGCGCCGACTGCGCCTCTCTCCGTAATCAGCAAAGAGACCGCCCGGGACAGTGGCACCTGACAAACCGACGTTTTGCGCTTCGCCTGTGCCCGTGACTCGTGCGCCGTTCTTGGTCAGAAGACGAAACCCCGTGTTGACGGTGCTTTGACAGTGTGTAAAGCATATTGTTATCAACTTGGGTCTCACAGCGAACACAGTGTGTAAAGCAAATGGTGCGCAAGTTGGGTCTCACAGCGAAGCAAGCCGTACTATGGCGGAATCGTAATCGTTGTTGCGAAGAATGTTCTTCCGAAAACGGCCGAAATTTGCCCGAAAATCGCGAATTTCGGACGATTTAGGCGGCGGCCGAAGACGAAACTTGGGCCAGATGGTGCAGCGTCGAACGGCGGTTCCGTTGATGCACGGCTCGTCGCGATCCGCCGCCGCAGTCGGGAGTTAGCGCCGAAAATGTGCCAAAAACGATATTTTCGGAATTTCGACCGAATTTCGACGGCGGCCCAAGACCAAACTTCGGCCAGATGGTGCCCGGCGGAAGGCGGTTCCGAAAATGGATAGATGTCCGGGATCCGTCGCCGCTGTCGAGAGTTATCCCGCACAGACAAACAAACAAACAAACAAACAGACAGACAAACAGAGATCGCGTGATTAGTAAAGAGGAAATTTCGGACGATTTAGGCGGCGGCCGAAGACGAAACTTGGGCCAGATGGTGCAGCGTCGAACGGCGGTTCCGTTGATGCACGGCTCGTCGCGATCCGCCGCCGCAGTCGGGAGTTAGCGCCGAAAATGTGCCAAAAAACGATATTTTCGGAATTTCGACCGAATTTCGATGGCGGCCCAAGACCAAACTTCGGCCAGATGGTGCCCGGCGGAAGGCGATTCCGAAAATGTATAGATGTCCGGGATCCGTCGCCGCTGTCGAGAGTTATCCTGCTCACAGACAAACAAACAAACAAACAGACAGACAAACAGAGATTGCGTGATTAGTAAAGAGGATCGCGCGATTAGTAGAGAGGATCCTGGTGACGAAACGAGTGCTTTCGAATGGCAAATCGCGCTGTTTGTTGTGCGAAACAAGCGTCGTGGATTGCGATACGTGCGTTCTTACATAATACCAGGTGGTCCAAAAAAAAGTGACCTCTTCTTCTGACGGCCAGAACTCTCTCCTTTGAAGACCAAATTGGACCAAACTTTGTATGTTGGTGCCCCAACGTGTCGTAATGGTGTGTGCAAAGTTTCACCTTGTTTCGACAAGGCAATCTCAAGTTGTGGTAATTTCAGTTGAGCTCGTCTGAGCAGCAAGCTTTCCACGAGGAACACTGCTATATCCTTTAAGTGGAGCGTGCGAAAGAAGTGAAATTTGGCGCGTAAATGTTCAAACTGTTACGTACGTAATCCTAATGTTCGCAGCCGCACTGACTTACTACAGCGTTGATGTCAGCGGCAATGGTTACAATCCATCGTTCATATCAGTGGACGTTGTTGATTCGCTCACATGCCAAAGGCATTCCTAGAGCAACATATTCTACTTTTCGTGCTAAGATTGTGGGACCAGCGTCGCTCTCACGGATCAGCGACCAACTGGCCCCGACGGCAACGGCAAAACCAAAAGCTATATGTGCAAAAGTGACAAACTGTCCTCGAGATCGTAGCCGGTTGTGACCGCTCTGTGCTCGTGAAGAAGGTGATTCGGCGGAACTTGTCGGGTCGGCGCCGCTTCGGAGTAGGCGGCGCTTCGACTTCGCACACGATCCCAACTTCCACAGACGCCACTCCTTCACACGATAGGCGTATGCGAACGAAACAAAGCGTTACACACGATACGGTTTTACGGCGGTTTCACTTTACGGCGAAACGGGTTGTGGGGCAAAGAAGGGTATTTCTGGAAGATTAGCAGAGAGAATTGCTCCAGAACGGCTCCGGAGCTGGAGCCGGCTCTGATTGGCCTGCGCTAGAGGGGCGGGGTCGCGGCGAGAAGGGGTGCCGTCGCCGGCCTTTGCGCGCATCTGCATACAAAGGGTGGCCCTATAGAAGGCGTGCAGAGCAGTCGGCCAGGTGTGTGTATACCGAGAAGGGCGACGGGCCCTCTATGGCAGGCTTGCGTGTCTTGCCTAGCAAAGAAAAGACGGCCCCTCGCAGACCCCTCGCAGACCCTACGCATTCACTAAATTAGGCGGATATCTAGTATCTACGTTCCACGTTTTGGGCGCTGCTTCATTAGACACGGTTCTTTAAACTGCGCTTCTCTGCTTCAAGTGGTGTCATCGTCTGAACCGAGTTGTGTTGGCAAATGTTACGATGATTGCATTTTGACCGACCCTACCATAAATATTTCCTAGTTTTAGAGAAGACGGATTGTTTGAATTGAACCAGCCAAACTCGGGGTCGATTGGCCTAGAGTATTCACCTAGGCAAAAGACGATACAACAAATAGCCTCTGTGTGGCAACCGTTTGTTTATCTAGTGACCATGAAGGCAGCAGACACGATACACAAGCCTATTAGATAACCGGCTGACGAATGACCGACTCTTCTGCGTGCGGCGCTACCTTCGCTCTAAACTGAGATCAAAGGCACTGTTTGCTTGTTTTCCTCCTTCTCGCCGCGCGCTCAGTCTCCACTTGTCGGCGCAGTGTGGGGCTCCGGCCGAGTCTTGGTCAAACGTGGTGGGCGCCGTCCACTCTCCAAAGGGAACGAGCGGAGTGGAGGCGAGAAGGGCACCGTTGCCAGGGTCCAGGGACTTCTATATAGAGCAGCTGACCCCACTCTGGGTCGGCCGCTAGTCAGCCTTCGGAAGAGTTGTGCGTCCTTAGTGCTCTATAGATCTAGAAGTCCCTGCCGTTGCTTTCACGCCTCTGCCGCGGACCGGCCCTGCTGTTTTTGCGATCCCCCTAAGTATCTAATCCCCTTTCCTTGGGCAACGCGGCATTGTAGTGGGG
This sequence comes from Linhomoeus sp. GSCO2_2, assembly GCA_030248115.1. NCBI lineage: Eukaryota > Metazoa > Nematoda > Chromadorea > Monhysterida > Linhomoeidae > Linhomoeus > Linhomoeus sp. GSCO2_2. Next base: position 8,507 of record JASAMZ010005725.1, on the reverse strand, counting down.
AGGGGTTGGGGGGAAGGGGGGGGGGGGCGATTACGCCTCCCCTCCATCGAAGCAAAAGAGCAGCGAGGGGTAGGGAGGGAGGGTAGAGGAGCGACTGTTTTCCCCAATTGGCGCCAAGTGACTCTCATTTGGACCGGCCAGGTCCGCAAAGCGCCCATTTATCCGACCCTCCCTCGCTCCAAGTTTAGCGCGTCGGCAACTGAACAGTGGCAGGCCAAGTCTTGCGTCTTTGATCAATTGTCGTCTCTCTGGTAGTGAGAGCCATGCTGATGTCGAAAAACTGTGCCACTGAGTGTGGCGAATACCGCGAAGATGGCCACAAAAACAAAGTCTGTCGTTATTGCGGCGCTATGTTCACAAAGGCCGCCAACTGTAAACGACACGAGAATTCCCCACGGCGCTGCAAATATTCGCCTCAGGCCCAATTCGAACAGAAAGAGAACGTTATCGGAAGACTTGTCCGCTCTGGCGCTATTCGAGAGGGCAATACTGCTGAGCTGAACGAACTTCGTCAAGAAATCGCCAGCCAAGATGAGGAAATTCGAAGAATGCGCAGAACGAGACAGAGACAGAAAAGGTATGTAGCTATGATGCCGCCGTTGTATTAAGCGATAAGGCGCATTTTTTTCGTCGAAGTGCGGTGTGAACTGTGAACGAAGGCGACTATTGTAGTTATTTATTGCTATTTCAGACAGCTGGCCAGCTATAGCGATAAAATCGCAAAGGCCAAGCGACGTCTGAAAGAGCGGCAAATAGCTTTGAGGAAGTGGAAAGTGCCAACCTGCACAGACCGCACAAAAGCTTTGCGAAGGGCCAAAACCAAAAGTGCGTTCATGGCTGCATATGGTGGTCGAAAGGACGTAGTCTGCCTTGAGTTTCTTCGAATGCTGCAGTCCATGGCAACAGAGGAGGAGATTCTGCAATTGATCAAACTACACCGTAAGAAAGAGGCGATCCGTGCTGCTCTCAAGGAAAAGAATAAAGCCCTGCGTCAGGCGAGAAACAGTGCCGCCAACATGGAGAGGTCGATCGGCCACCTGTTCTGTTCTGGAAGGGTTCTCCCCAAGAACAAGTACAATGACATTCTGGTGGGCATGCAATATAATAGGCATATAAGATACCAATCGAAACATGGGGTACACAGCTTGGGGGGGGGGGGGGTAACACCCCATAACGCCATTCTGCCCCTCTTACCCACGTAGACATACATAAACATACATCCACATACTTCTCTTGATTCAGAGGAATACGAAACGCGGCGTCCGCTTGTACCATATTAGCTCTGTCCTATTCGTACGCCACCTGTGAAAACAGGACGAAATAGTAGGATAGTGTAGGTACCATATCTAGCATTATTGACCACCGACCACTCGCAGATGGTTCCAGGGTGACGATAGAAGCTAAAATAGTTTCAGTTTCAATCTCACTATTAGTATAAGTTTTCATTTTTGTTTCAGTATCAGTTTCAGTAAAGAAGTTTTTGAGTTTCAGTTTCAGTTATTGATCTATCTGAAACGTCCTATTGGCTAAACCCAAATGTCTACAGGCTGAACCCAAGTGACTACGAGCTAAAGCCAGTGTCTATTGTCTATTTACAGGCATGAGAGCAGGTGCAGTCCTAAATGCAGGCACTGGCAGGGGCATAGTGTCAAATGATTTGAGATCTAACTGTGATGTCCTGCAGTGTGCTGAATCAATGATTGTGTCATCTCTATCATTCTCTGCAGATTACCCATGGGCTACTGACCATAGAGTTTCTCCTACGGGCTAAAGGCACTAGTCTATAACTAAATTGAATCCGACGGTAGATGGGTCGGGTGTTCGCCTGACAGTACCATACTATAAATCGATGTATGTAGAACAATTTAGAAAGAATACATATGTATTATGGGATTATTTATAGGTACAGAGGCAAACCACTGCTTGCATAGATACACTTATATGTAGGCGAATATGTTTCAAGCAAAGGGGTTGTGTTGTTTTGTACACGTACATACAACAGTCCAACTACAGAGCGCAGACGCAATTGTAGAGCTACTTTATAGGTATTGCGATGATGTGGGATCGCAATTTCCAAAACTTGAAAACTGGGTAAGTAAAACTGGTTACACCCAGTTAAAATAAACACCGTAAAACTGGGTAAGTACACACCCAGTGTCGAGTTACCATCACTACTGTCTAGCGTACATATGGCTTGCATTTAGGACGCCGCGGCACTATCCTATTTAGCCGCTTGCCAATAAATTCCTTTGCAGAAGATCCAAGCGTACAAATAGGACGCTACCCCGCTGGCGGTTTTACGATGCCTGCGTGCGATTCCGCGGAACCGCACCCGTGAGGCCTACACAATAGCTCTACAGGACATTCGGGGCGCCGTCCCCCACGCTGACGTCTGTCCTGCTAGACTGTGAACTGGCTGCAATCGGCGCCTTCGAGGGAGTGTTCGGAGTTCGGACCTGACGGAGTGTCAGTTCAGATCTGCCTCTTCCACTTCATGCAAGCCATCAAGGCATGCATATCACAGGAAGGTGGAGGAGACGCCCCATTCTTTACGCGAGGAATACAGGCAGAAAGACCCAAAACACCCGATCCGGAGATGGGCCCGTCGCTTGATGACGCTGGGATTCATCCCGCAGGGCATGATTCGTCACATATTCGACACGCATCTGGTGCCATTCGCCTTCAACCAGCCCGCCGGACGTCTGCGCCGCAGGGGTGACCATAGAAACTGAAACTAGTTTCAGTTTCAGTTTCAGTTTCTATAAATATACTGAAACTGAAACTGAAACTGAAACTAAAATGGTCAGCCATATTGAAACTGAAACTGAAACTGAAACTCCACAAAAGGAATCAGTATTAGTGCAATACTGAAACTAGTTTCAGTGCGCACTATTGAAACTAGTTTCAGTTTCAGTTTCAGTGTTTGAGGCGTATGTTTGGTTCATCTTAGGTTGATTCGGCACTTTGCTTGATTGACAATGACGAAAAAACTTTAAATGCACCTTATGTATGGTAATCAGCAACGCAGTAACGCATTCATGCGAGGTTGCATGTGCGCTTTACAGCCGCGAACAGCGTACTTAATACTGAAACTCAGTTTCAGGAACTGAAACTGAAACTCAAGAAAATTCCTTACTGAAACTGAAACTGAAACTGAAACTAGAAAGAAAACTGGTACTGAAACTGAAACTGAAACTAAATCAGTTTCTATGGTCACCCCTACTGCGCCGCGGCTGTCTGCGAGTGTTGCAGACGTTCTTGCGCCAGTGGCTGAACACTGTGCCGCCTGCAAAGTGGTCCAAGTGGGGCGTCGTTTGGGCCCAGAACAACCAATATGGCGGAGGGTCATCACAACGACTTGGGAAAGGTGCTGCCGTGTGTAGATTTGCAACACACAAGCGCTGTAGTTTAGGAATCAATATGTGAATGTACATAGGTCTTCGCCCATGACCATCCGTCGCTATCCGACTACTTGAAGACCCAGCAGGAGAATCATAATCTGACTTTGAACAGAATCGCGCACCTACTAAACAACCAAAGGCCCAAGCCGAGAAATAGGCGCTACGAACGCCTCAACCAGAGCATCCTGGCTGCTCAGGAGGACTTTCGTGCTAGACTCAACGTGGCCCGTGATCACGCTCCATGCGCGGTGGACCAACTCTGCCTCCGCCACCTTGACTACATGGAACACAAACTCTGTGATGCCAACGAAAACTAATTGCAATTCTGCTTTCTTTCGTGATACGCATCATGTCGCAAGTCTTTACCTGTTCACGCGTCTTTACGCATGTGAGGTTTCAAAGGTGTGGAAGGCACTGTATACATCCTCATACAGTCATTACGACTGCTGCGTAGTTCGTTATATATAGCGCCCTTTTTAAAGCGCGGCACTACCGTACACATGGGCAATCCACGCCACCGCCCGCTCCGCGCGCTACCGTACCTGTCATGACGGAGTGACTCGGAATCCTCGTTTATAGGCATTTCTCCTATTGAGCGATACGTTTTCGCCAAACAGTTGGGTTTTTTCGCCGCGCCTCAGCGCGGCGAGGTGTATATATACGGATGACAATGTGTGTGTGTCTGTGTGTGTGTGTTTCCGTCGCACCGAAGTAAAGTCAGTGACATATGTGGTCAAGTAGAGTCGATGTCGCTGAGTACGGATCCGATGTCCGTTTCTGTTGCTAATTTCGCATTTTCGAGATATTCGCAATTAAAATTCGAAAATGTCGAAAATCGACTTTTTCGTCTGATGCGCTAGCCGCGAAATTTCTTCAGAAATGGAAGGAGCATGGACCGCGGATAATTTGTAGCACAAAAGAAATTTTTTGCAAATGTGGAATTTAATAGAAATACGCGATTATTTGTCAAAATTGCATAAAATGACTAAAATACAACGTCATTTATTGACGAATGTGAATGCAGAAATGGAAAGGTCGTATGCCAATAAGGATTTGTGACATAGTTTTGCAGTTTCTAAAAATTGCAATTTCGAGATATTTTCAATGAAAATATGGAAATGTCGAAAATCGACTTTTTCACCTTATGATATAGCGGCGAAATTTCTTCAGAAATGGAAAGAGTATAGACTGCGGATAATTTGTAAAGCAAGAGAAACTTTTTGCAAATATGGAATTTGATAGAAATACGTAATTATTTTAAAAAATTTTATAAATCAACAAAATAGAACGTCATTTTTTTACGAATTTGAACGCAGAAATGGTACCGGATTTTTCCGCTTATAAGCCCATCCACTTATAAGCCCATGGGCTTATACGTTGTTTTGACTGCCACATATAAGCCCATGGGCTTATATGTGGTGTCCAAATTTTGGCAGGAGGGTGGCCAATATTTATCTAATTTTACCGCCACTTGGCGTTAAAATAGTTGGAAATGAACTACAAACGGTAGTAAAACTGCCAACTAGCAGGGTGATTTAACTACTCGCTAACGAGTACGCCTTAAATAGCCCAATGCAACTGCATAATTCATACTAATTTGTTACTGCCATAGGAACGATAAGGACCCACCCTGAAAGTCGACTGCCACGTATTAGCCCTGGGCTTATATGTGTCGCCAGCTTTACTCTGGTGAAGGTGTCAAAACCACGTATAAGCCCATGGGCTTATAAGCGGAAAAATCCGGTAAGGCCGTATGCCAATAGGAATTTGTGACATAGTTTTACCGTTTTAATAAATTCCAATTTCGAGATATTTAGAATTAAAATTTGAGAAAATGTCAAAATCGAGATATTCGTCTGATGGCCAGTACAGCTGTTTATTGATGAATGTGCACTCGGAAACAGAAATGCGTACGCTGAACACGGGAATTCGCTCGCACCAAACTGTTGGCAAGTTTTTTTGTTGGATGTGACGTTTTCACACAGGTAGGAAACATCAGATAAACGGCGTCGTATCATGCCGATAACATATAGCGAGCGCGGCGATATCACTGAGCTTCAGATCAGCTGTACAGACAACCGTATCGTGGGGATAGCTGCACTTGGCATTAAGCTACACATTCTCAAGACACTTACTCCAGATGCGGCTAACGACGTGTACAAAGTTTACTATACTGTTCACCAAAATTTGACAGACACAAAGTATAGGTTGAACTTTTTACACACACGGCTTGTTGGGTAGATCGAGGGGCCGAATCGCGCGGCCGCGGCCCAGACGGCTGCACGCAACTTCCAACGGTCACAGTGTGCTCTTTCCGCCTGCCAGCAGCTCAACCAGCGAAACAGCGTTGTAGGCGCGTACTCGGCCTAAAACCCTTTATTTGACAATGCGCATTGTGGCCTCGCAAAATTGCTTGTGTTACATTTCCTCGAAGCAAGTGTGACCGCCGAAACGCCTTGCACCAGCCCTCCTTTCTCCGCCAATAGAAGAAGAGATATATAACTGATCCACTTGGGGTAGTGCTCAGCCGTAGTGGAGGAAATAGCCATTATGAACCGCTCCAAAGCTTTCCGTGGAGTTGGCGCGTGTAGAACAACCGATTGGAACTCCCTAGAACGCAAATCGGCGGCGCTGTAGAGCCCGAAGGAAGTAAGCGCTCAAATTTTTCCAGCGTTGAAAAGTCGAGAAAGCCGTATCTTTCCTCGGCTGTCGCCATTTCTCGGTCAAATTTTGAAATGATGCAACCAGCAATGCACTCAGCGAGTTGAGAGCCCCTGCACGTGAATGCGCTACAACAGATGATTTGCGAAGATAATTATCGATTGGCCGTGGGTTCTGACGCGCTCGCAACTCGCTCGCAGCCGGCAGGCGGCGCTGTAGAGCCCCTGGTGCGAATCGCACGCAGGCATCGTAAAACCGCACCCCGCTGTCCTATTCGTGCGCGCGCACGTTTTGGATGTCCTGTTTATGCGCGCGTACGTTTAGGACACGCGTACAAATAGGATACAACACCGGCCGCAACTGGCCGCTTTCCTCTGACCCCACAGAGGTATACCTGATCGGGGGACTTTCTGCGAGTTTCCCGTCCCGATGCTCTTTAGTTCTAGAGGTCCCTGGCACAAGGAATGAATGGCAAAAGTCAGAATGAGGGGCGGAAATGGGGGGGGGGGGGGGTGGCTATAGGGGCGCCACGCGGCGCGAGGGGGGGGGGGGGGGGGTGCGGGAAGACCTCCTTTCCGCCCGGCCAGAATCGACGTGCGCAGTCTCTGTTTACGCCGGCCGCCAGCAAGGATGTCCCCTCCCCTTGGCTGCCAGCTAGGAGGGAGGGGGGAGGCGAATGGGTGACGACGAAGCGCGCGGAACCCTTTTGGGGATACTACTTACTAGTATCAGAAAATGCGTGCGAAAACGTTTGCAGCAGAAGATGGAGCATATGTATGAGGAGGCTTTGATTGATGGGGCCGAAAGCGCGGCCCCCTGCCATCCCATGGCCCTACTCAGGGACCTTCTGTATACTATAGTTGCTCTTTAGTTCTAGAGGTCCCTGCCCTACTGTAGTGTAGGTACTTGTTGTTGTTCTGCCATAGAAGGCGTGGTTCTGCTGGGCAGAGGTTCGTCCGTGGCGTGGCTGACTATTTGTTTGGCTGAGCTGCCTATGTATTTAGTGGACAGTATCCACTCGCCGCTTGCGGTTGCGCTTGCGGTTGCGCCAATTGGGAATGGCTCCCCTTCTTTGCGCAGCGTGAATTCTTGCTCTTGTGCTTGCGCTTGCGCTGAGATAGAGTTTTGCGCCAAAATAACCACTGCAGCAATCGTCAGATATTTTACACTCATTTTAGGAACATTCTCGACTCGGAGCACTGCATGTGGCTGAGGTCCCAGAGCTGTTCCAACGCATCGTCGACCTCTGCGCCTCCACTGGCCGTCTCGGGGATTGCTAGCCGCGCAGCCTGGAATTTCCGTCTCCGCGTCCCTGGTCCGTTTCTCTCTGTATCTGAATAGCGACTCATTCTTGGAGTTGCTGCTACGTGGTAGACGCTTACTCCCAGGGGTAGACTAGACATCAATCATAGTTGGCCAAACCATAATACTTGTACAACATGCTTCACACTTTGAACATATTCACCCTTTTGCCTTTGGGCATTTTACATGAAATTAGTAATTGTGATTCCTGTTTTTTCGCCGCGCCTCAGCGCGGCGATGTGTATATATACAGATGACGATGTGTAGTCCACGAACTTTTTTGTCCTGTCGAAGTAAAACACGTGACAAATGGCAAGGTAGAGTCGATGTCGCCGATTACGGATCCGATGAGATTTGCTATTGCTAATTTCAAAATGAGTGTGGGTGTAACGTTTGAAGGTTGAAATTTTTCGACAAATTATCTCTATTTGCAATGTTACGGTGCTTACGGGGCATATCGATCGTGCGGACGTGCTAAAGCACCGTAGTCTGCTGAATAGACGCCAACCGAGGGTATAAGAGCGCCGTTTTGAGCAGCACTGTGATGCGACAGCATGGCGCAGGCGGGAAAGCCGCCGGATCGCGCGCATAAACGTGCGAGCCGACCGAGGTTCAATCCTCGGCGACCATTTTGCTTTTTGCTGCGCTTTATTCTGGTTTTGACATTTACGTGTTGACACCGAATAGTCAAACAATCATCGGCGTAGCGGCTTCTGGTTTCTCCACGTCAGCAAAATTTTAGTCTACCGAGCCTCAAAGCTCTGATAGTAGTGTTCAGACGCTAGCAAGTTTCCATCCTTGGCAAGTTTTTTTTGTTGGATGTGAGGATTTCACACAGCTAGAAACTTTAGATGAACGGCGTCGTATCATGCCGATAACATATAGCGAACGCGGCGATATCACTGAGCTTCAGATCAGCTGTACAGATAACCGTATCGTGTGGATGGCTGCACTTGGCATTAAGGTACACGTTCTCAAGACCAGTTCTCCTGATGCGGCTAACGATGTGTACAAAGTTCACTGTACTGTTCACCAAAATTTGACAGACGCAAAGTATGGGTTGAACTTTTTACACACACTGCTTGTTTTTCGCCGCGCCTCAGCGCGGCGAGGTGTATCATGGTTGGCGCGGCAGCGCCAAAC
>JASAMZ010005723.1:0-65497 GCA_030248115.1 Linhomoeus sp. GSCO2_2 | reverse complement strand
TGGCTGGCCTGTCCGCATGGTCAAGTCATCGCAGGTACAATGCGCTCAGTAGCAACAAAGCAGGGCCACCTCCAGTCCCACTCTTCGATCAGGGTCGCATTCCCATCGGACCAGTATTTCCAAGGCCAGTGCACCACCATCTTGACTCCACCTGAAGGAGACCTCCTCAGGCTGTCAACAAGCGACTTCCTGGCGACCATCCTGAATGGGGACAGGTCGTCGTTGGCCGCCTTTCAAGAATAGACGCGCGCGTTCTGCTCAACCAACCTCTCCCACCGATCGACGCTGATGGATGGCGGCCTGGGACGGACCGGTGTTGGCCGCCGCAGTCGACCGACCACCAACGATGCTGGACAACTGACCAATCGCAACACGCCCAACGTCAGCAGCAACTGAAGGGCCGACATATACAACACGTCGTCTTCTGTTGACTAGCAGTTACTTTTCTTTATCTGTGTAGTTCAGTGCGCAGAGGAGAACTCGGGTGACCTGCTCACGTCAATGCAGAACGTTCTCGAAAACAATCAGACCTTGCGCGTTTGCGTAAACTGACGTTACCATCAGAGACACTGATTGCTTTTAAACCGCTCCGAACGCCTGACACCACACATTACATACATACAGGAGGTATACATACAGCAGGCACCATAACATGTTGAATAGTGGTAGCTGCCTCTACATCTACATTACTATGCCAAAGAGGCCTTTTGTCCGTCCGAGTACGCTTGCCTCCCTAGCACTTCGCCACGCGACGCTTCAGCATGCACGCGCTAGGAAGCCAGCAGGACGCCAGCGGCGTCCCGCAGAGAAGCTGGCTCGCTTCGATCGATCGACCGCGCCTGCCTTCAACGCAGGCTTTGCCTGAACAGTACGGCAATGCACGGTAGCAGAGCCTTGCAAAAGCGAACAGTGCGGCAGTGAGCGGTACAGCAGAGAACCTTACAATGTGCAATTGCAACAGAGCCGAACAGTACGACAATGCTCGCGCAGGCAATTCTAGCCGCTTCAGCGACTATTTCGCTTGCAACAGGACAGATCTTGCAACAGGACAATCGGCCCGCTCTCTAGCATTTGTATTGCGCGCCGCTTTGTACGGGGCGTTCGCGAGGCAGTTAACGCCATTAGCTTGCAACGGGACAGACTTTCTGCAACAGGACGCTGCAACAGTACAGACGTTACAACAGGATCGTCGCGCGAGGCGACCAGCGCCGTTGGCTCGCAACAGGACAGACCTTTGGGACAGGACAGATTTTGCAACAGGACAAATCTTGCAACAGGACAGATCTTGCAACCGGAAAATCTGCCCGCTTTCTATCATTTGTTTTGCGCGGCGCTTTGTACGGCGCGTTCGCGAAGCAGTCAGCGCTGTTGGCTTGCAACAGGACAGACTTTCTGCAACAGGACAAATGTTGCAACTGGACAAATCTTGCAACAGGACAGACCCTGCAGCAGGAGAGATCTTGCAACAGGACAGACCCTGCAACAGGACAGATCGTGCAACAGGACAGACGTTGCAACAGGACAGATTTTGCAACAGGACAGATCTTGCAACAGGACAAATCTTTGCAGCAGGACAGATTTCGCAACAGGACAGATCTTGCAACAGGACAGACCTTGCAACAGGACAGATTTTGCAACAGGACAGACCTTGCAAGAGGACAGATTTTGCAACAGGACAAATCTTGCAACAGGACAGGTCTTGCAACAGGACAAATGTTGCAAGTGGACAAATCTTGCAACAGGACAGACCCTGCAGCAGGACAGATCTTGCAACAGGACAGACCCTGCAACAGGACAGATCTTGCAACAGGACAGATCTTACAACACGACAGATTTTGCAACAGGACAAATTTTGCAACAGGACAAATCTTGCAACAGGATGGTCGCGCGAGGCGACCAGCGCCATTGGCTCGCTACAGGACAGACCTGCAACAGGACAGACCTTCTGCAACAGGACAGATTCTGCAACAGTACACATCTTGCAACAGGACACATCGTGCAACAGGACAGACCTTGCAACAGGACAGATTTTGCAACAGGACAGATCTTGCAACAGGACAGCCTTGCAACAGGACAGATTTTGCAACAGGACAAATCTTGCAACAGGACAAATCTTGCAGCAGGACAGATTTCGCAACAGGACAGATCTTGCAACAGGACAGACCTTGCACCAGGACAGATTTTGCAACAGGACAGACCTTGCAAGAGGACAGATTTTGCAACAGGACAAATCTTGCAACAGGACAGGTCTTGCAACAGGACAAATCTTGCAACAGGACAGACCCTGCAACAGGACAGATCTTGCAACAGGACAGACCTTGTAACAGGACACATCTTGCAACAGGACAAGTCTTACAACAGGACAAATCTTGCAACAGGACAGATCTTGCAACAGGACAGATCTTACAACAGGACAAATCATGCAACAGGACAGATCTTGCAACAGGGCAGACGTGGCACAGGATGGTCGCGCGAGGCGACCAGCGCCGTTGGCTCACAACAGGACCGACCTTGCAACGGACAGACCTTGAACAGGACAGATCATGCAACAGGACATTACGGCCATTGACGGCTACATTCCAAGCTATTCAGATCTCAGGAATTCTTCTGCAACAGGAAGGAACGGCTAGTGGTAATTACCACTGTTTAGAACTACGTATTGTTCAGCCGTTTTGAAAGCAGACATCTTTCTTTACTTCCAGCTACTTTACTGGAATGCTGCTTTACGCTAAATGAGTCGTGACATAAAAGTCGTTTCATTGTCTTGTTTGACTTTGCATTGCAGAGATTTGAGAATATTCATTATTTAAGTACGAACATTATGCACGCCCAGCAAGCTCTCGTAGGGGTTTGCCCAGCTGAGGCCGGCAAATAAAATCATCCCGTATTCTTTTACTCACCGCGTGCTAAAGAATGCAGTATTCAATGGATGCTAGTCGTACGTTACAGTCAACCGACAACGCATCGTCAACTCCATGCTTCTCTTCTCTCCAAGTGTGCAGACTTCATAGTGCTGTCCGTGTCTTCGTCTTCTGCCCTTTCTACGTCACCATCCATCCCGCTACTCTTTCCTTCTTCTCGCCTCATCACTCCAGCTTCCTCACTGCTCGTTTGCGAGGAATCGCCCTCCAACTCTATCATTACTGCCACTTCGGAATGGCGCTTCCGGTCTTGGCTTACAACAACGGCGGCCGATAAGTCTCCAGCGTATTCTTCACCACCAAAAGACGAGTCGCTCGGCTCGCCTTGTTCGGCCGTGCTTGCCATTGGATCGATTTCGATCAGGTTTGTGCCCTTCGGCGCCGCACCAGCGGACTCTGCGCGTTTCACGACTCGGAGCGGCAGCGCCGCTAGCCAGTGAACAGCCCTCCGGGTGCGCTGGGCGAAGAGGAGGTAAAAGACGAATCCGCAACCGCTGTTGACGTCCGACGTGAGGAGGGACGCCGATGGCAGCCAGACGGCCGTCTTGCTGAGAGCGAGAGAAGCCGGAGACAAAACGATGGCGCGCAGCACTTCGTGGTACAGGCGTCCGCGATCGTCGCGGTACGCGTTCAACAGCAGGAGGATCAGGCTCCGTAGGTGGCAGAGGCCCAGCAGCCAGTTGCAGGTGCAGACGACAGCCATGCAGAGACAATTGAGGCCGGTGGTGCCCAGTATCAGACCCAGTTGCTCTCTGACCATCGTCAGCACCTCCTGTAACTGAAGTACTGGTCAGAGCCAACGCTATATCCCGGGGTGGCTAGCGGCCCAGGCCGCTTGGATTGACGACCCAGGCCGCCTGTACTAAAGAATGCAGCGACGTCATACGCGTCGCTTTGGGGAGGGAGGGAACGAGCGCGCGTGTTATATCGCTGCGTCCCTTACCACAGGCGGCCTGGGTTGCCGACCCAAGCGGCCTGGCCCGCTAGCGACCCGAGATATAGCGTCGGCTCTGATGGGTGCTGTGTTGTATCAAGCGAGTGTTCATCTAGCGGCGAGAGGATGGCAGCACTTCGGTTGCACAGTTCGTGGAACCTGGAGCACCAGACTATCCAACAGCAGCCAAATCAAGAGTGCATCAGAGGAGGGGCGCAAACATCTGCGCACAAAGTTCATTGTGTAATTGAGCTGGTCACCTTAAATTAACTAGGACCAGAAAAGTACCTTGTACATGCTCTGTGCTTGAAGATTACAAACCTCTTCAGCTGGATCTCCTTGGTTGGCGGCAGTGCGTCGGGCGTGCACCCACTTGCGCCAAAACCGGGCAATGTAATGTAGTTGTGCAGTAAGGACAGCTGTCAAAAAGAAGCTGTGGCCAAAACTGGCGATTGAGTGACCGACAGCACGCGCCAGTAAAGGAGACTGAAGCCGGTTGGCCAGCAGTGACATGGGCAAGCCCAGCAGTGCATAGCCGACGAACGTTAGAGTAAGCAGAGACGCAACATGTCTCCAGGGCCGCTGGTGAGGCCAACCGACATGGTCCGTATGCTCGAGAAGGTGGGCAACGCGCGCCTTAGCGAGCATCAGCTGGGCAATCTGGGCAGCCCGTTTCACGACACTGGTTGATGTGGCGAAAGTTTGTCAGCGAGAGTTGCAGAATTCTCTACCAAGGAAAGGATACATACCGATACAACATGGGACAAAGTGCTTATTGCTTGGTGCAATCAATGCTCCACTTCGGGACTGGTTTAACTTAAGCACGGTCCACAACAATTAACCTCCTTGATTTGGTAAATCGGTGGTGGCGAGTCGGCAGCTGGCAATTGTCCGACTCCGAACTAAGCAGCTGCTCACAAGTTGCACCTGTTAGTTGTTGTTGTTACAGTAGTGTTACAGTAGTTACAGTACTATGTACAACTGTTACAGTAGTCTCGTGAAACGGGTCCTGGTTGGCACCGACCAGCGGGTTGGCCAGAAACCAGCCGAATAGGACCTCGTTGGGAAAGACGTGAGGCAGCTTGATCTTGCAGCCTATTTGCCAGGCTCTAGTGGCCTGAAGCACTCCACTGCTGGAGCCGAGGCTGGCCAAGGAGTTGGCGAAGTCCGTCAGCGCCTCCACATAGTGGAAGCATAGGATGGAATACAGGTCGCCTCTCAAAGTGCCGCGGATGATCAGCAGAGCTACCGCACCACCAATCAGGGCGAGTGGGCTGGCTAGGCGCGTGTTCCACCAGGAGACAAGGTTGCCCCGAGGCTATGTAATACTACAAATTCCTATAGGTGCGCCGGTATGGAAATTTTTGAATGCGTATGCGTATGCGTATTTTCAACCGCCATACCGCGGTATATGCGTATGCGTATGCGTATTAACTACCGTAACCTCGATCAACTATAACTGCTCAATTTTCGTTGTGATTGCAACATTTTTCTTGTTGGTCTTGGGGAGGCGGGTGTATGGTTTTTTTCTACGCTTCTTCGACAAGATGTTTCACGTCAATCTTGTTTGTTAGCTGAGTGAAATCGCTCTGAAGCTTTAGGTGGCTGCAGTACTAAGACAATTTAAATGTCCGCCAGCCAAGATTTTAGCGCCGCAGGCGATTTTCTGGCAACGAAAGGTTCCGCAACAGTCAAATTTTGCATGGTTTGTAGAGTTTTAACTGTCACCCGTACGCAGTCAAATACGCATTAAAATTCTAATGCGTATGAGTATGCGTATGCGTATAGGAGAATGAATGCGTATGCGTATCTGTACGGTATACGCATTCAAAAATAAATCGGTATACCGAGAAATGCGTATGCGTATCGGTATACCGGGCGCACCTATACAAATTCCTAGAGCAAATCGTCTGCTGCTGTTGTAAATTGATCCTCTTCGCAACCCCTCGACCACTCTCCCCCCCCCCCCCGCGTACAATACTCTGGAACAGGTCCGATTTCAGCGACAGATTTCACGACCGCGTTCGCGCCTCTGACTGACTCACGCCGCTATGCGTTGGGGAATGACTGCTGTTTGTATCGTGCCACCACGGGTAGTTGTTTGCGCTCGGATTATATGTCGGTGTTTCCTTGACGATATTCGAGCTGTTTCGCTCGACAAACAGGCCTCCCTTCAACGTAGTCCAATCATTTGGGTCGTTGCTTGGTTTGCGCAGCGAAGTCTTTCCTAATTGGCCCCTCTTTATCGGTTCTAAAACAGCCTCTATTCTGAGGGTCATTTGGAGAGTCAAAAAGTGACTTATGTGGCTGGCTTTGCAAAAGTGACAAGATGCTAGCAAATAAGAAATCTGTGGCTTTTGAACCACTTCGGTCCGACGAGCGCTCAGCCCACTCCTGGTTAGAACGGCTTTCAAATTTTTACAAGGCGTTCAATTTCCTGATCCAGCAACCAACGGGCAAGAAGAGGTCACAAAAATTAAAAGCGACAATTCTCTATTTACTTTTGCTTTCGCTGTCTCTGTATTTGTCTTACGAAGTGTTGGGGTTCAACTCGACCTACACGAGCTATGAAAACTTTGCGGCACAGAGCGCCAAGAACGAGCACAGGTTTGATGAAATATAATCGAGCAAAAGAGAGTAAGACGATAGAACCTATCGGCAATGCCATCTTACCCAACAGTCGTTTCGAAAGTCTTGTTTGGGAAAACTCTTCGCTTTGTGCTCTCAAGGTGTAATATCATGGGTGTTGTCTCACTTTTGTGTATGCGACGATGATTAGTTCGCTGCATGCTACTGTACGCAAGCCTGTGCAAGGCCGCAAAATTCTCTGGGTTACAGTATAATTAGGTAACAAAAACTACTGGAATACATGTGAAACATTCTAGGTTCGTCGATGTTATCTTCTGCCCTCACTTCAACCTCTCCATGGAGCACGACGCTTGGTGGAATTGGCAAATGGTTCAGACCTTGCAAATGTCCACTCATTCTTTGGAAATCCTCGCGGAAACATTTCGACTGGGCACCGCTAGCGAAAAGGGTCCATCAGAGAACAGATTCAGACGAGAAATCAAAGCCCTGGAGTCGATAATTGCCGCGGGGAATGCGACAGGCCAAATTGATCCATCTATTGATGATGTGGACTCCTTTCTGAACTACAGAGTCTATGAGATGCTTAGATACAAGCTGGAAGAGAGGGGCGCACTTACAGTTGAGGATTTGTGGTCGGCTATTCTGCACAGGAAGAACAGACGCGTGACAAATGAAATCGTCAAGTTTTTTGGGGCCAACACTTCGCGGCTGCATAATCGGTGGGTTGAAGCTTCATATTCAGGCTTCAAGCCATGTGGTGCACGTCAATTTTATTTAACATTAAAGATAACCATGTTCATTTACCATTTTGTGCTGTTGGGTACCGTAGCTCGTGCAATTTGACGCACACCGTACGCCCGTGCGTGCGTGCGTGCGTGCGTGCGTGCGTGCAAACGGGGCCGCCCAATTGACGCCAAGCGAAGAAGCATGGCACGCACGCACGCACGCACGCACGCACGCACGCACGCACGCACGCACGCACGCACGCACGCACGCACGCACGCACGCACGCACGCACGCACGCACGCACGCACGCACGCACGCACGCACGCACGCACGCACGCCCGCCCGCCCGCACGCACGCACGCACGCACGCACGCACGCACGCACGCACGCACGCACGCACGCACGCACGCACGCACGCACGCACGCACGCACGCACGCACGCACGCACGCACGCACGCACGCACGCACGCACACACGCACGCGCGCGCGCACACGCACGCACGCACGCAAGCACACAAGCACGCACGCCAATATATTGTCTTCAGCTTCACCTGCTGGGGCGAGGCCGAGAGCCGCCTCTCTTGGGTGGAACAGTGCTTCGACACTCAAGTCGAACTGTGGGTCGGCAAGTCCCTCTGCGTGGCCTGGTACCACGGGCATCTAAACTACAGGAGGAAGTACCACGCTTTCTGGGACGTCAACGAGCGCTACGCCGAACTCCACTCGGACGTCAAGTGGTGGATGGGCAACCTGGACATGGACAAGGTCGACATGGACGATTTCACCTCTGTCAACAGGTGGCCCCTACGTGGAAGGGTGTAACCGGGACATCCCCCGCCCCCCAACCTGCCGCCCCATGCCCCACGGACAGCCACCCCCCCCCCCCCACCTCCCACTCCCACCCCCACCCCTTTCGAGTGGGTCGCAAGAGCCACCCCCCCCCCCTTCCCCCTACCCAATCGTCTCAAAGGGGTAGTATACCCCATCCCTCCGCCAAATTGCCCAATGTTTCTACACATTTGAATAGATGGCACACCCAAGACGCAATGCCTGCCTCGACCAATGTCCACATCAAGGCCTATCACATTTTGGGTGAGAATGCTTGACGATTTGATTGTACATAGCTGCAGCATTGTGCGAATTGGTCCAGAATTTGTCTCTAGACGAAACTGGGAAGGTCCACCCGACAGTTTGTCACGACAATCTACGGTCCAGCGAACGAGTACCATTTTCACTCCATGGCAAATGCGAGCGCAAAATGGTTTCGACCTGCTGGAGCTACTCCCTCGCAAAAATGAACCACAAAAGCAACGCACTGTGGTCTACCCTGAAGGATATCGTCACTGTCACAAGAAGGAATTCGTTTACACTGATCTCCGAGGTGGAAATCGTCTCTGGAATTCTGGGGATCACTATTGGGTTTTCCATTCTGCAAATAATGGAACTGATTCTGCGGCACGCGCAGAACTTGCTGGAAAAGCGACGAATCATGCTTCGTTGCCTCTGGCTTACTGTCCTCGCTATTATGGCGGTGGCAGCGACATTGCTGCTATTTATCGATTTGCGGGAATACTTGTCAGAGCGATATGTCAAGGAATACACTGTGGAAGACGCCATTAATGTCCCGCTTCCAAATTTCACTTACTGCCAAGCTGGACCCTCTTCAAGCGGATTCATCAATCAGACCAAACTGTACGAGTTGAATGTGTCTTATGAGTTGCTCCAGTATGTCACATTGTCAGGTGGTTGAGGTTGTAGTACATTTCCCAATGGCCAGAATTACCATACCCAAAAGTGGACTGACGATTTCAGGTATGCACACTCGCTACAGAGCTCTGCAGTCCATTCCAGTCACACTGACACCAGATGAGAGGCATCCCAGCTGGTTTCGGGACTACGAGCATTATTCGCAGATGTTTCACAAAGAGGCAAGGTCCACTCCCAACAAAAGGCATCTGTGGCCAAGGGACATTGACAGTCAGTACGATCAACTGGTTATGCAACTTGGGCTCCACCCAGACTCAACCCCGTCCAAAGTCCTCAGCAAACTCTTTTTGGACAAGTGTCAACTGGTGCTGAGCTGCAAGGTCAATGGCATCCCAGTTGCCAACTGCTGCAGCCTAGCCCACATCGGCATCAGCAGGTCCTCCTATGCCAAGCAGTGTCTCCACATCGACTTTCCCAAGGGGCAACACCACTTGACAAACTCTGGCCCTGGCAAAGGATTCGCGGTCTCTCTGGATCCAGGGGTCTACTGGACTTATGGCGACCACAGGCCATACTTCGGCCCAGCCTTCAAGCCCATCGTGGACAAGAATAACCTGACCATTACACACTTGACGCAGAGGTTCGATGGAGAAGACTACAAATATGCTGGGGCGGACTCTGTGTGGGCCGCCAGCATTGGCGGTGCAGTGGCCCCTGCAGGGCGCACTGGCCCAACTGGAGCAGTGCACCACAGGACTGCAATGGGACTGTCCAGGAGAAGTCTGATTCCAGAGGTGAACAGTGGAGACTGTGTTGAGGAAAGAAAGGTGTGCTTGAATGGCCTAACCTCTGCAGAAACGGCAATGACGATGGCACTGCTGAAGTCTCAGTGTGGTTGCTATGTCTGCTATGAAGAGGCAGAGACCTTCAGCGAAGTCCTGGCGTATTTCAAGAGCAGTGACAACTGCAAATGCTGTTCAGCCAGTGAGACAGTCCACTGTCTATGGAACAAGATGCATCCTGAATTGCTCGAGAAAATCGTCGCTCAGACTCGACTGGATAACAGGAGGCGACTCTTGTCAAATACAACAGTTAGAGCTCTGCTGTCCACTGAAACCCTATCAAAGCTGGACTCGTTCTTCGATCAATGCTCTAAGCCCCTGTGCGACTCTCGCGCATTGAGCTCCATCCACAGTGAACAGCTGAGCCCAACCGATGGCGCATTCACCATGGAGTTCTTCTTCAGTCAGCCACTGACAACTGGGGTCTCTGAAGAGGACAATCTCAGTTTCGCAGAGTTGCTTGGCGTCACTTCTGGAGGGCTAGGGTTGCTGTTCGGTCTGTCACTGCTGGGGTTGGCTGAGATGGCTTGCCTGGTGGCGAAAGCCACCCTAATGAAGGCCAAATACTCCCTCTGGCAGGTTGCACACTTTGTCAGAGTGGAACTGAGACAACTGCTCAACATCCACACCATCAAAGGGCTGAATATGCTTGGAGTGCCCAGAGTCCGTAAGAAGTACCGTCGGCAAAGCATGCAGAACAAAACGGCCAACTACCAACTGTGGACAGATTCTATAATGTTTGTAGTTCTCGTAGTACTGATTATTTTCATGTGCTTTCTCGTCTACACTCTCATTGGCAGTGGCCAGATGACAAAGAGCCAGCCTAACTTCGACCTTCTATCAGACGCGGAGTACCAGCCACCAAGCGTCGCCTTGTGCGTTTCTGAAGACAAGACTGAGAAGTTGCAGAGAATGCTAACATATTCTCACTGCGCAGCTGAAGGAAGGAACGTTGGTTGTCAGCTCCTTTTCAGCTCAGTACTTCATCAGAAACACAACGGCTGCCTGATTTGGTTCAGGCATGGAGAAGTTTCAAAATCTGGCAAAGCCTCAAAGGATCTGACAGTCTCATCTCCAGAGAAGGGCTTGAAACACCTATCAGTTTCCTTGTGGATAGGTCAGATCAACCAGTTGAGTGACATCAGGCCTTACAGAGAATGGAGACAAGGAAAGCTGACCATTGGCTACAGTGTGACCCAACAAAATCACGTAAAAACTGTTCCAACGACAACGGAGTCATCTGTGCAGGGTGTTCCACTGAAGACAATGATGGAACTGGAAGCCTGTACTGCAGACGTCCCACACGAATACCAAAGCTGGGTACGAATCCCTGCAGCCAGCACTACTTCCAGAGCCAGGCCAGGCAGTGCCAGAGGTTTTACAATCAAACAAATGCAGTGCTCGCAATTGGAATCGAGAACAGAATGGTGGAAGTGATCCAGCACAGAATGAGGCACAATTTCGCAACGATTCTCTCCGTTCTGGGCGGGCATATTGGACTCTGCACCGAAATTACCCTTCTGAACTTGCTGGCAAGTCTGCTTATACTCAAGAAAAACTGTTGCCGCCTGTTGTTGGCACAAGAAGGTCGTCGTCAGCCATTGAAACGATCTGATCCAATCCGCAGAAGCGATTCGGCACCATTTTGAGGCCGGTCTTCTTTTGACTTGTTCTCTGTAGGAGAGTAATAAATTGCGCTGCCGTACTTCGGTATTGCGGAGCATAGTGAAGTGAAGCAGTGTGTTGTGTGCGCCCACACGCAGGCACACAACCACACACATCGAATTGCTGATCGGATTGTCCGCGCCATTTATTGAGTTAGGTGTACGGTCTTTGGAACGGCGGTAAAACTACGAGGTTAGTCAGGCTCGCGAAGGTTCTCAGTAGTGTATGTAGGCACAAGATCTGACGCCTGGTGTGCAGGCTCGCCATTTGCGCTGCTGCTCTGACGCGTACACGCAAGCCAAGCGACGCCGCCAGCGTGACGCCACTAAGCAAATATAATCAATAGAACCAAATCTGTATGACCTACTAATCTGCATCTGTTGCGCAGGAAGCACTTGTGGGGAATCGAAATCGATGATAAGACGTGTCGTGTCGTGTGACTCTGTGTGAAGGTCCAGTCAGTCACCAATTTCGAAAGAAGGGGCGTGCTCCGATGGCGTTGGCTAAAGTAGGTCCATTGAGAGTTTGAGATAGACTGCATGCTGGGGTTTCCATGGCAAATGGTTAGTGCTACTAATCGGAGAGGGCAGAGATGTCATCGAGCCCCAAGACAGACTGCTTTCTCCTTGTTGCTTCATCGGTTTTTCCAACCGCGTGCTCTGCATTAGTCAGTGTTTCACGTGAGTACAAGCGTTTTGTCAAACTCGGAGGAGTTGTGCAATTTAAAAGGGTGTCATCTAATGTGTGCCGCTCTTCAACTACTCATTGTTGTCTACTGCTTATCGCACAAGACCGGTGCTGTCTCATTCAACAGCGCTCAGTACGCCAGGTGCACACTGTAGGTAGACATACATAGGTACCCTAGGTGGGAGGGGAGGGGGGCTATACGGCCCCCTCGAGGGGGGGGGGGGGGGGGGGGTTGCTCTCGGACCTCCTGGGGGGGGGGGGGGGGGGGGGGTCAAACGCATACGTGTAACCGGGGGGGGGGGGGGGGGGGTAAGCCCCCCCCCCCCTAGCCGAAAGTGTACCCCCATACCCCCCCCAGGTACCCCCCTCCCGCCTTCCCCAAAAGACCCCCCCACCTAAAATTTCAAAAATTTTTGCCTGCGGCGCTTAAAAATGGCAAAAATTTCGCCTGCGGCGCTTGAAAATAGCAAAATTTTTGCCTGCGGCGCTATATTTTGGACATTTTTGACCAAAATTAAACGATGTTTGGCACTTTTTGGCCTATTTTTGCAAAATTTTCTTATTTTTTGGTACTTTTTTAGCAAAATTTTTAGGTCATTTGACCCCCCCTCCAGGGGCCTCACACCCCCCCCCCCCCCCTGAGGGGTCCTATACCGTATGGTGGCGCTTACACGTATGGTCAAACAACCTAAGAATTGTGCCAAAAAAGTACCAAAATATGCGAACTTTTTTTGAAAATGCACCAAGAAGTGCCAAAAATCGCTTAATTTTGGTTAAAAACAGCTTAAATATAGCGCCACAATCGAAAATTTGCCTATTTTTAAGCGCCGCAGGCAAAATGTATGACATTTTTTCGCCGCGCCCCAGCGCGGCGAGTATATATACGGACGCTATTGTCTGTTCGTGTTTCTGTCTGTCTGTCTGTTTGTCTGTGTGTCTGTCTGTCTGTGTCACAAAACTAGACATGACGGTTAGTGCCACCCAATGGAGTCGAATGCGCTGAGTAACGTGCCGTTGTCCGTTTCTGTTGCTAATTTCCCTATTTCGGGATATTTAGAATTAAAATACGAAAATGTCAAAAATGACACTTTTATTTACAAGTCGTATCCTCGGCAAAGTTTTTGCTGAAATGGAAAGGGCACAAGACGCGATGAATTCATAGTTTCGGATTTTGGAATTTACCAAATTAGGGATATTTTCAAGGTTTTTGTCAAAATTCCCAAATTTTGACGAATTCAAACAGCTTATATTTCAAAACTTCTTTGCACCGATGTATCGAGCATAGTCTGCCAAGTATTTAGCAAATAGTTTCAGCGAATATAATTAACAAAATTTAGGATATTTTTAAGGATTTTGTGAAAATCCCCAAATTTCGACAATTTCAAACAGATTAAATTTTAAAATTTCTTTTCACGGATGTGTCGAGCATAGTATGCCAAGTATTTATCAAATAGTTTCAGATTTTATAATTCACGAAATTAGGGATATTTTCAAGGTTTTTGTCAAAATTCCCGAATTTCGACAAATTCAAACAGCTTATATTTCAAAACTTCTTTGCACCGATGTATCGAGCATAGTCTGCCAAGTATTTAGCAAATAGTTTCAGCGAATATAATTAACGAAATTTAGGATATTTTTAAGGATTTTGTGAAAATCCCCAAATTTTGACAATTTCAAACAGCCTAAATTTCAAATTTCTTTTCACGGATGTGTCGAGCATAGTATGCCAAGTATTTATCAAATAGTTTCAGATTTTATAATTCACGAAATTAGGGATATTTTCAAGGTTTTTGTCGAAATTCCCGAATTTTGACAAATTCAAACAGCTTATATTTCAAAACTTCTTTGCACCGATGTATCGAGCATAGTCTGCCAAGTATTTAACAAATAGTTTCAGCGAATATAATTAACGCAATTTAGGATATTTTTAAGGATTTTGTGAAAATCCCCAAATTTTGACAATTTCAAACAGCTTTAATTTCAAAATTTCTTTGAACGGATGTGTCGAGCATAGTCTACCAAGTATTTATCAAATAGTTTCAGATTTTATAATTAACGAAATTAGGGATATTTTCAAGGGCATTGTCAAAAATCCAAAATTTCGACAATTTCAAAAAGCTTAAATGTCATAATTTCTTTACGCGAATGTATGGAGCATAGTCTGTCAAGCATTTAACAAATAGTTTCAGATTTTATAATTAACTAAATTAGGGATATTTTCTAGGGTATTTTCAAAATTCCCAAATTTCGGCAATTTCAAACAGCTTAAATTTAAAATCTTCTTTGCACGGATGTGTCGAGCATAGTTTGCCAAGTATTTAGCATATAGTTTCGGATTTTATAATTAGCGAATTTACGCATATTTTCAAGGGTATTGTCAAAATTCCCAAATTTAGACACTTTCAAATGGGTTAAATTTCAGAATGTGTTTGCATGGTTGTGTCGGGCATAGTCTGCCAACTATTTAGCAAATAGTTCTATATTTTGTAATTAACGAATTTAGGGATATTTTCAAGGTTTTTCTCAAAATTGCCAAATTTCGACATCAACAACTTAAATTTTAAAATATCTTTGCTTGGATGTACCGGGCGTAGTATGTCAAGTAATTATGAAACAGTTTCAGATTTTTATACTCCACAAAAAAGTGTGGAGTATATAGCGTTTGTGCGCGAAACGCAGAAACTTTGAGTCAACGGCGTTCGCGCGTGAAGCGGCCGATTTGCAAACGGTCATTTGCGTTGGGTAGGCCTAGTAAGTGGGCAGGGTGGACACCAAACGGGGTCACGCTCCGGGACCCTGTTGGCGGGAAATTCAAAAATTTAAATTTTCAAAGTACTGAAAAAGGCATAGTACAAGGTAGAACTCGAAAAAGTTGCATATAATGGTATATACTATCTTTTGATATGTTGTAGTACACGATAGGGCCGAGGGTGGAAAAAAAGAATTGGATCGCTGCGGGACCCATTTTGGCGCCAAATTTGAAAAATTCGCGATTTTTGGCCCCGGGTCGACTTTGACGGGCTGCTGTGCGAGCTAGGCAGCAGCTAGAGCGGCGAGACCACTCTTGGTGCTCCTTCCCAGATGTCCTCTATCGAATGAGCCATGAACGGAGAAAATCGGGCGAAACACAAAAAACTTTCTTACACTGCGACTTTTTCGACTCCAGGGTCGAAAATTGCGATTTTCGCATTTCAGCGTCTATAGCACACGAATGCGTTGCCGAATCGTTCCAAAAGTGGTTTCAAACGATTCTGCGCTTAAATCTGGCCCAGAAAAGTATTTTTGAAAAATTTGCGGTGCTACAGTATCCCTGCCGCGTCAGTTTGAATTTTGAGCGCCGGGTCGACTTTGCCAATATTATGCTTGATTTCGGGGTTTTCGGGGGCGCTGACTACGAATTTGGCATCCGTTCAGTGTGTAGATGATGTTTGAACGTACCTACGACGAATTTGTATGCTACTGTACCCTAAGTGCAGAATTTCAGTTCCTGGAGACCACAGGAAACTAGGGGTGTTGTATGTCGAATCTGGGGTATTCTGGGATGTAGATCACGAATTCAGCATTGCTTTTGCGATTGGGGGTGCCAGGAGGCCACAACAGCAGAGGAGTCACTATGCGTAGTAGTTCAAATTTGTGGAGTATACTGCGTCCCCCGGACGACTTGCCTGGTAGAATTCAAGAAATTTGGGGTATTTTCAAGGGTTTTGTAAAATATGGCATATTTCGGCATTTTCAAATGGCTATAACTAAGCAATATTTTTCCATGGATGTGTCGCGCAACGTGTGTTTTGCCACCTATTCTATCGAACACGAAACGCGGCAATTACTGTGCGGTTCTGCAATCTACAGCAACGGTGTCGTAACCGCCCGCATTTGTGACCCAAAAGAAAAGGGCGTCGTCCCATTTAGACCCTCTTCATTCCAAAGTGAACCTGCGGCGAACATTCCTGATCCATTTATGGATCAGTACCCACCAATACGAATCTTATAGGCAACGAATGCCCAAGAATGGCACAAACTACCTTTGAAAACTCGAGGCAACTGCGGCGAAAATCCCCGAAGAAATGCTCAACTTACTATTCTGACACTCTATGGAATATACTCCTCAAATGCACGACACACTATACAATGCCAATCAACCATCATCGGGTACCCAGTTTTTACTCTAAGCTTGTTAAGCGCCACAGGCGAGAGTTTTCTAGGGGTGTCTTTCAGGGGGGAGGGGGGTGTCCCTGGGGGGTATGAGGGGCCACCTCCGGCTTGGGGGGAGGCTTACCCCCCCCCCCCCCCCCGCCTGCACGTGTGCCCAACATCGTGTTCGAATACAAGTCGATACGCCGTTTAGCAATACTGTACAGTAGGTTGTGACGCTGTAGCGACGGGTGTCTAAACACCAACACAGGATCGAGCAACACGTCGAGTTTCTTCAGAACTGGAAGTGGAATAATGGAACTGCTACTGCCTTTGGGACGCATGGAGGCTTCTCGCGCGAGTTCTATACTGCGCGCTTGCGACACCTCGACCATGAGTACTGGGCTTTACTTGAAGTGGCAAAGGTTCTCAAGGCAACGCGAAACGCTTTCAGGACCGTGCTCGTCGACTACCGTCTGCCGCTGGAGTGCGTCGCGATGTCATGTCTCGCGAACGCCACGGCGAGAGGCGCACCAATGCGGAATCCTGTCGCGCACGTTTCGGCCGTCGGTAAGGAGTGTCTGCCGCGATGGGCTTCTCGCGCGCGACGGACGTACCTGCGGCGAATTTGGCGTTCGAGGCGGCTCGAGCGCCTCCAGTGGATATTGAGGGAACTCAGGGCAAGACGGGATAGGGCCTGCCGACGCGCCATGCGCCTGTTGTGTTTTTGGCCGAGTCCACAACAGGATTCCAATTAGGGACTTTGGTTCGAACCACACACCGACGAGCGTAGAGCAAGGAACAGGAACAGAGCGAGAAAGCAGGACGAAGTGACACAGCAACCGCGCGGCGACTATTTATAGTACTGGCCTATAGAATGTTCCAGAAGCGAAGGTTCTAGAATCACACCTGATAAGATCTCACTTAGAGATAAGATAGCGCTCTAGAAACTTCCGGAACAATACCTACTACAGCTGTATTGCGAAATACTATGTACGTATTGATCGCAATCACAACATTCCTCCCCACCAGGCTTGAGGCCGATCATGAAAGTTCAGCAGCACTGCGGCTGTTTCGACTTGCGCTGGCGAGTGGAGCGGCGAGGATTGTGCGGCCCATATTCTCCTCCAGTCGGCTGACGAGGGTTCGAACGCTTTGTCGAGGGAACCGCTTGCTCCTCTTGAGGCACAGTAGTGGGAGGCGTCGTAGAGAAGTCCAGGCTCACTGTCCTCAGGGCTGTAGTAGCGTAGGCGCAGTTGCTCGATGTGTCGTCGCCAAGTGGGACCCTTGGGAACAACTCTGACGTTGCAGCTGCGACTGCCGAAGACCTTGGTGATGGTGGCAGGCACCCATCGTGGATCCTTGTCTCGGCGTGGCCCATAGTAGAGCGCGTAGACAGCTTGTCCCACCTTGTACGCTTGACCCACTTTTGCCACTGTCTGAGACTGACGACCTTGCGCGACGTGGACTGGCGATGGCAGCAAGGCGTCGATCTTGGTGCGAATCTGCCGACCGTTCAGGAGCTCGCTGGGAGACTGACCCAGTGGCAGCGGCGTTCGACGGTACATCATCAGGCATTCCTGCAGGGCGACCTTTGGAGGAAGCGACGATTTCCTCAAGGCTTGCTTGAAGGTCTGCACCAGGCGCTCGGCTGGCCCATTGGTGGCAGGATGGTAAGGTGCCCCCGTCAGGTGGATGATGCCTCGCTCTTTGCACCATTCTTGGAATTCCTCAGACATGAATGTGGTGGCGTTGTCCGACACGATGGTGTGCGGATAGCCAAAAGTGGGCGATCTCTTGCTCCAGGAGATCAGTGGTGGCCTTTGTCGAAGTGGAGCTCGTCGGATGGACGCAGGGATACTTGGAGTAGGCGTCGACCAGAACCAGCCAGTTGGTGCCCATGAAATTGATGGCGTGGTCAACGTGAACGCGACTCTAAGGCTTCTCTGGGAGCATCCAGGGATGAATCGGCGGCTTCTCAGCCTTGTTCTGGTGCTCCGCGCAGGAAGAGCACTGGCGGCAGCAATCGGCGATCATCTGGTCGATTCCCGGCCAGTAGACGGCGGTGCGCGCCAGCTGCTTCATCCGCTGCATCCCAAAATGACCCAGGTGGAGTAGATCCAGGACTTGGGCATGAAGCGATTTTGGAACCACCACTCTGTTGCCGTAGAGCAGACAACTGTTGACACTGGAAAGCGAAGTAGAAATCTTCTGAAGCCCCTGAAGAGTAGGCAAGTCCTCCGCTGGCAGATCCGTTGGCAGGTTGGCAGGCCACCCTTCTCGGCAGAAGCGCATGGCGAGCGAAATGGCAGGATCTTTGGCAGATTCCTTGGCCAGGGAGTTGCTCTTGCCCAGAAGCAGCTGCTGGTCCAGTGTCTTGATCGTCTTGATGGAGCAGATGGTTTCAATGTCTTCCTCATCTTCCTCCCCATCAAAGATACGATCCCCAGTAGCTGGCAGTCGGCTGAGGGCGTCAGCGTTGCCATGGTCCTTGGTCTGCCTGTACTCGATCGAGTAGTCGTACTGGCTCAGAAGCAGTGCCCATCTGGCCAGGCGGTTGGCAGCCAAGGCAGGCGTAGCCTTCCCAGGATGGAAGAGAGCCAACAGCGGCTTGTGGTCGGTGACCAGGATGAATGGACGCCCGTACAGGAACTGGTGAAACTTCTTCAGGGCGAAGATAATAGCCAAAGCTTCCTTCTGAACTTGGCTGTAGCGGCGCTGGGTATCGGTCAGGGTCTTGGACGCATTGGCAATTGGGCGCTCGCTGCCATCTTGGTAGCGGTGGAAGAGGACGGCGCCAATTCCAACATCAGAAGCGTCGCAGGAAATGCCGATGGGTGTCGACGGGTCGAAGTGGACCAGGACGTTGTCCTGGCTGAGCAGCTCCTTGACCTGGTCGAAGGCAGCTTGCTGAGCAGTGCTCCATTCCCAAGCGATGTCTTTCCTGGTCAGCTTGTGCAGTGGCTCCGTGATGGTAGCCAGGTCAGGCAGGAACTTGCCATAGAATTGCACTGAACCCAGGAATGCGCGCAGTGAAGAGACGTCCTTGGGTGGTGGCATTTGCTTGACCGCGTCGAGCTTGGACCCTTTCTGGATGCCTTCTCTGGACAACTGATGCCCCAGGTACTCCACCACTGGCTGGGCGAAGGAACACTTCTCGAGACGGCACCGCAGACCCTTGTCGTCCAGGCGCTGCAGAAGACGGCGCAGATTCTCCAGGTGGGTTGGCCCATCTGGTCCGCTGACGAGCAGGTCGTCAAGGTACACTGCCACCCCTGGGAGGTCAGCAGTGAGCTGCTCCATGATGCTCTGGAAGTAGCCGGGAGCAGACTTGATGCCAAAAGGTAGCCTGGTCTGAAGTAGGACCCCCTTGTGGGTGCTGAGGGCGAGTCTCTTCTGGCTTTCAGCTGCCAGCTTGATCTGGTTGTAGGCGTCTGCCAGGTCAATCTTGGTGAAGCAGAAACCACCGCCAAGTCGTCGCATGAGGTCCTCTGGGAGAGGGATGGGATGACGATGGTCCTCCAGCTGAGGGTTCACCGTGACTGAGTAGTCGCCACAGACGCGAATTTTCGGCTTCTTCTGGCCAGGAAGAAGAGCCTTGCGCACTGGAACCACTGGCGTGCCGTAGGCGTTGAAGTCAGTCGGCTTCCAGATGCCCTTGTTGATGCCCTCTTGGTAAGCATTGACCAGGTCCTCTTGTATGGCGAATGGCACCGGACGGGGTTTGCAGAACACTGGCTTGGCCTCCTCCTTGAACTTGACCTCCAGTTCGAAGTCTTTGAGGCACCCCAGCTCCGGCTTGAATAGATCTGGGAAATCCTTGCAGAGGTCGTAGCAGGCCTTCTGCAGAACCTTGGGCTCGTTGAGGCTGGACTTGACCACGTGGATCTCGCTCTGGGACGACTTGTGGATCATCTTGTCCAGCGATATACCCAATTTCTGAATTCCCAGACGACCCAGGATGTTGAGACGTGGCACCCTGGACACGTAAAACTGCAGCAGGGCAGTCTTGCACTTGGCTGGACCCAGAGCCTTGCAGCGAGGCTTGGCGTCAGCCTTGAACGATCCCAGCACTGGAATAGGGTGGTCCGTAGCGGAGGCGAAAGCCTTGGACGCTTCCTGGAGAGGCGGCTGGCCCAGTTGCTTCCACTGGTCCTCAGACAGGATGTTGGCCCCTGCTCCAGTATCCAACTCAAAGTTGACCGTGGACCCTTTGACTTGTACTGGGACTTGTAGCGAAGGAATGGAGGTCTCGCTGGCGTCCTTGACCGTGGAGAACTTCTCCATCTCCTTGACGCAGTTGGTCTGGACCGGAGGCTTGGCGCGCTTGGCCCGGCAGACCGTAGCGATGTGGCCTTGCTTGCCACAGGAATGGCAGGTCGCGTCGCGGAACCTGCAGTCGTTCCTTGCGTGATCTCGCCCACAGGAATCGCACTTCTTCGCCTTGTCGCCTTGACGTGGACGCTGAGGTGGAGCCCCTTTCTTCTGGCGCTTTGGAGTGATCTTGTTCACTGGACTGCCTTGTCCGAAGACCGTCTCCTTGGCAACCTTGGCAGCTTCTTCCACCTCGACAGCGATGTCGATGGCCTTGGCGAAGGTCAGCTCATCGTCGGAGACCTTGAAAACCGCTTTCAGGACAGCCTCGTTGTTGATGGAGCAGATGAAGTTCGTCCGCATGGCCTCATCCTGGGGATCTTCAATGCCCGTGAAGTTGCAGGTGGCCGCTTTCTGACGTATGCGGGCTGCCAACTCTTGTGGACTCTCCCCAGGCTTGCGCTTGGTGTCCGACCAGAACTTGAAGCGCTCACGAACGATGAACCTCTTGGGGTCGAATTGCTCCTTCATGAAGGCGCTGATCTCCTCCATGTTGAGGGCGTTGATGTCCTTCGGCGGCGTCTGTTGGGCGGCGAGGTTGGCCAGCATCTTGTAGACCACAGGCTGCTGATTGGTGAGAAAGACTTGGCTCTGCTTGCCCTCTGGAACGGAGTTGGCCCCAACGAAGGTCTTGAACCGGTTCCAGTAGTCCTCCCACAGTTCTGACGCAGAATCGAATGGCGCGAACGCTGGAATAGCCGCAGCCGGTAGCGTCGTGGTAGCAGCCGCAGATGTGGCGTTTCCTCCCTCCAAACGTTGAAGCAGGGCCTCGTTTTGCTGTTTGAGGAGTTGGAGTTGCTCCCGTTGAGCCGCAAGGTCCTCCTTGTGCTGCTTCTTGAGCACGTCGATGAGCTCGGCGAGATCGCTCATGACTGGCGTGGAACCACAGCTGTAGAATCCTCAGCAGGCAGGTGCTGTAGAGCAGCGAATCTTCAGCAGGCACGCCACAAAACCCTGTTGTGTTTTTGGCCGAGTCCACAACAGGATTCCAATTAGGGACTTTGGTTCGAACCACACGCCGACGAGCGTAGAGCAAGGAACAGGAATAGAGCGAGAAAGCAGGAGAAGTGACACAGCAACCGCGCGGCGACTATTTATAGTACTGGCCTATAGAATGTTCCAGAAGCGAAGGTTCTAGAATCACACCTGATAAGATCTCACTTAGAGATAAGATCGCGCTCTAGAAACTTCCGGAACAATACCTACTACAGCAGTGTTGCGAAATACTATGTACGTATTGATCGCAATCACAACAGCGCCCCTGTCCGTGGTTCGACTTTGGCGTCTTGCTTGCGGAGCTCCACTACAGGGAGGCGGTGTACGCCAGAGCCAGTGGCCAGTTGACCAGGTGGCGAATCAACATTGCCATCGCCTGGCAGGGTTGCCCGCCCTAGAGAGTAGAGACGTTCTACATCTTACACTCATTTCGAGCTAGCAGGCAAAAACAACCTCCGTTTTTGTGGTGTTTAGTTTAGCCGTTAGCACCATTGCGTACCCTCAGGGCAACCTTGTCTCCTGGTGGAACACGCGCCTGGCCAGCCCACTCGCCCTAGTCGGTGGTGCAGTCGCTCTCCTGATCATCCGTAGCACGTTGGGTGGCGACCTGTATTCCATCCGGTGCTTTCATTACGTGGAGGCTTTGACGGACTTTGCCAACTCCCTGGCCAGCGTCGGCTCCACCAGTGGAGTAGTCGCGGCCACCCGTATTTGGCAATTGGGCTGTTGGGTCAGGCTGCCTCGCGTGTTTCCAAACGAGGTGCTCTTCAGCTGGTTTCTGGCCAACCCGCTGGTCGGTGCCAACCAGGCGCCCGTTTCACGAGACTACATTGTAATGGCTACTTGTTTATAGCTGCTAAGCTCGAGTGCGTAAGGTGGTTCGTTAAGAATGGTAGGAGACGCCATCAGAGGTTCAACTGTATGTCTGGTAAATGCTTCCGTTATACCACCACATTCTCTTCTCACTGTCTTAAATTCGCATTTCAACCAGCGTCGTGAAACAAGCTGCTCAGGTTGCGCAGCTGATGCTTGCCAAAGAGCGCGTCGCCTACCTTCTCGAGCAGACGGACCATTGTGGTTGGTCTCATCAGAGGCCCTGGAGACGTGTCGCATCCCTCCTCACTCTAACGTTGGTGGGATATGCACTGTTGGGCTTGCCAATGTCGCTGCTGGCCAACCAGTTCCAATCCCCTTTACTGGCACGGACTGTCGGTAACTCCGCCGCCAGTTTTGGCCACAGCTTCTTTTTTCGCCGCGCCTCAGCGCGGCGAGGTGTATATATGTTACGTCCACTTTCCGCATTCGTCCAGAAGCCGCATAATGCGGATTCTGGACGCGTCTCCGTCCAGATTCCGCATAATGCCGATTCTAGACGGCGCGGCGTCCAGAATCGGCATTGGAAAGAAGAGCCATGCCCCACACATTATGCGTGATCTGGACGTCCAGAATCAGCATTCCTTTGGCTTCGCATGCCGGAGGTGCACAGCAGGCCTAAGCAGGAGGTGAAGTAGATGGGGGAGTGTTTACCCCACCCACTGTTTGCACTAAAACTCGGCCGGCGTCGCGCCTGGCGGGTCTCAGCTGAGGCTTAGCGCGACCACCAACTTCAGGGCGCGCTCCGCGCGCCCCGAAGTCGGTCACCGGTCGCGTTAAGCCTAAGCTTCGACCCGCCAGACTACGACGCCGACTGACTCTTGTGAACTGTGGGCGCAGGTCGAGCCTAAGCATAGCCTAATTTCAAAGGAAAATCATGCTTTCAGTGAAAGTAACATTGTATTCGATTAAGAAATGCGGATTCTGACCGTCCAAGTTACACATATCGAGCCAGGAGCATGCTTCTCCAATCTCTAAGCGGGTTCTGGACGGCGCCGCGTCCAGAATCCGCATTATGCGGAATGTGGACGGGTCGCCGTCCAGAATCGGCATGTGCCGATTCTGGACGAATGCGGATTCTGGACGTCACATATATACGGATGACAATGTGTGTGTGTGTGTGTGTGTGTGTGTGTGTGTGTGTGTGTCTGTCTGTGTTTCCGTCGCACCGAAGTAAAGTCAGTGACATATGTGGTCGAGTAGAGTCGATGTCGCTGAGTACGGATCCGATGCCCGTTTCTGTTGCTAATTTCGCATTTTCGAGATATTCGCAATTAAAATTCGAAAATGTAGAAAATCGACTTTTTCGTCTGATGCGCTAGCCGCGAAATTTCTTCAGAAATGGAAGGAGCATGGACCGCGGATAATTTGTAACACAAAAGAAATTTTTTGCAAATGTGGAATTTAATAGAAATACGCGATTATTTGTCGAAATTGCAAAAATTGACTAAAATACAACGTCATTTATTGACGAATGTGAATGCAGAAATAGTAAGGCCGTATGCCAATAAGAAGTTGTGACATAGTTTCACAGTTTTTAAAAAGTGCAATTTCGCGATATTTTCAATCAAAATATGGAAATGTCAAAAATCGACTTTTTCACCTGATGATATAGCGGCGAAATTTCTTCAGAAATGGAACGAGTATAAACTGCGGATAATTTGCAACGCAAGAGAATTTTTTTACAAATATGGAATTTAATAGAAATACGTGATTATTTTCAAAATTCCATAAATCAAAAACTAGAACGTCGTTTTTTGACGAATTTGAACGAAGAAATGGTAAGGCCGTATGCCAATAAGAATTTGTGACATAGTTTTACAGTTTTAATTAATTCCAATTTCGAGATATTTAGAATCAAAATTCAAAAAATGTCAAAATCTAGATTTTCTCCTGATGGCCAGAACAGCTGTTTATTGATGAATGTGCACTCGGAAACAGAAATGCGTACGCTGAACACAGGAATTCGCTAGCACCAAACTTTTGGCAAGTTTTTTTGTTGGATGTGACGTTTTCACACAGGTAGGAAACATCAGATAAACGGCGTCGTATCATGCCGATAACATATAGCGAACGCGGCGATATCACTGAGCTTCAGATCAGCTGTACAGACAACCGTATCGTGGGGATAGCTGCACTTGGCATTAAGGTACACATTCTCAAGACACTTTCTCCAGATGCGGCTAACGATGTGTACAAAGTTCACTATACTGTTCACCAAAAATTGACAGAGACAAAGTATAGGTTGAACTTTTTACACACACAGCTTGTTGACAGCTGTTCTCGCTGCACAACTCAATTACATCGTCCGATTCTGGCGCAAGTGGTGGCACGCCCGACGTGCTGCAGCCAGCCAAGGGGACCCAGCTGATGAGGTTTGAAGATGGTGCATTGTTGAGTTTGGTGGTAGTGCATAGTCCAGCTTCCATGAACCGTGTTACTGAGACCACCGGCACCGACATGCTGCCATAATCTCGCTGCTATGCGAACGCTCCTGTTCCCTTTTATTTCCAGGAGGTACTGACGATGGTAAGAGAGCAACTGGGTCTGATGCTGGGCACCACCGGCCTCAACTGCCTCTGCATGGCTGTCGTCTGCACCTGCAACTGGCTGCTCGGCCTGTGCCATGTCCGGGCCTTGATCCTCCTGCTGTTGAACGCCTACCGCGAAGATCGCGGACGCCTGTACCACGAAGTGCTGCGCGCCATCGTTTCGTCTCCGGCTTCTCTCGCTCTCAGCAAGACGGCCGTCTGGCTGCCATCGGCGTCCCTCCTCACGTCGGACGTCAACAGCGGTTGTGGATTCGTCTTTTACCTCCTCTTCGCCCAGCGCACACGGAGGGTGGTTCGGTGGCTGACGGCGCTACCTCTCCGAGTCGCGAAGCGCGCAGAGTCCTCTGGTGCGGCGCCAAAGGGCAGAAACCTGATCGAAATCGATCCAAGGGCGAGCACGGCCGAGCAAGAGGAACCGAGCGACTCGTCTTTTGGTGGTGATGAATTTGCTGGAGACTTATCGTCCGCCGTTGGCGTAAGCCATGATGGGAAGCGCCATTCCGAAGTGGCAGTTATAATCGAGTTGGAGGGCGATTCCTCGTAAACAAGCAGTGAGGAAGCTAGAGTGATGAGGCGAGAAGAAGGAAAGAGTAGCGGGATTGATGGTGACGTAGAAAGACCAGAAGACGAAGACACGGACAGCGCTATGAAATCTGCACACTTGGAGAGAAGAGAAGCATGGAGTTGACAATGTGTTGTGGGTTGACTGTAACGTACCCGACTAGCATCCATTGAATATTGCATTCTTTAGCACGCGGTGAGTGATTCGGGATGCATTTTCGCCGGCCTCAGCTGGGCAAACCCTCACGAGAGCTTGGCGGGCGTGTATACGTTCGCACCTAATAATGAACATTCTGAGCTCTCTGCAATGGGAAGTCAGCAACACAATGAAACGACTGACACCGTCTTTTATATCACGACTTATTTAGCATAAAGCAGCATGCCAGTAAAGTAGCTGGAACTGGTACCAAAGAAGGATGTGTGCTTTTAAAACGGCTGAACAATACTTAGTTCTAAACAGTGGTAATTTAACATGCAGAGGCAGCTCTGTACCACTATTCAAC
Organism: Linhomoeus sp. GSCO2_2; assembly: GCA_030248115.1. Lineage (NCBI taxonomy): Eukaryota > Metazoa > Nematoda > Chromadorea > Monhysterida > Linhomoeidae > Linhomoeus > Linhomoeus sp. GSCO2_2. The sequence goes on along the minus strand of JASAMZ010005723.1, from coordinate 39,436 downwards.
ACGTTATGGTACCTGCTGTGTGTATACCTTCTGTATGGAATGTGTGGTGCTATTCGAATGCGCACATATTTCCCGGGATGGCTTGTAGGAGAGCAGGTGATGTCTTGGTTGTCAGGCGTTCGGAGCGGTTTAAAAGCAATCAGTGTCTCTGATGGTAACGTCAGTTTACGCAAACGCGCAAGGTCTGATTGTTTTCGAGAACGTTCTGCATTGACGTGAGCAGGTCACCCGAGTTCTCCTCTGCGCACTGAACTACACAGATAAAGAAAAGTAACTGCTAGTCAACAGAAGACGACGTGTTGTATATGACGGCCCTTCAGTTGCTGCTGACGTTGGGCGTGTTGCGGTTGGTCAGTTGTCCAGCATCGTTGGTGGTCCGTCGACTGCGGCGGCTAACACCGGTTCGTCCCAGGCCGCCATCCATCGGCGTCGATCGGTGGGAGAGGTCGGTTGAGCAGAACGCGCGCGTCCGTTCTTGAAAGGCGGCCAACGACGACCTGTCCCCATTCAGGATGGTCGCCAGGAAGTCGCTCGTTGACAGCCTGAGGAGATCTCCTGCCGGTGGAGTCAAGATGGTGGTGCACTGGCCCTGGAAATACTGGTCTGATGGGAATGCGACCCTGATCGAGGAGTGGGACTGGAGGTGGCCCTGCTTTGTTGCTACTGAGCGCATTGTACCGGGTTTTTTCGCCGCGCCTCAGCGCGGCGAGGTGTATATGTCACAGGCCATGGCCGTCTTCAGGCCATCGCCGTCTAGACGGCTTTGGCCTGGTCGATCAGGCCGCGGCCGTCTTTTCGAGCAGAAGACGGCCGTGGCCTGATGCGTCAGGCCACAGCCGTCTAGACGGCCACGGCCTGCTGCGCCAGGCCATGGCCGTCTTTTCCTTTCTCTGTTAGTTTCCGACATAGTGTATTCCTTCCAGTTTAGGCTATGCTTAGGCTCGCCCTGCGCCCACAATGCACAAGAGTCAGTCGGCGTCGCAGTCTGGCGGGTCGAAACTTAGGCTTAACGCGACCGGTGACCGACTTCAGGGCGCGCGGAGCGCGCCCTGAAGTTGGTGGTCGCGCTAAGCCTCAGTTGAGACCCGCCAGACTGCGACGCCGGCCGAGTTTTAGTGCAAACTGCAAGTGGAATAAACACTCCTCCATCTACTTCACCTCCTGCTTAGGCTTGCTGTGCCCCTTCCCTTCAAGCGCTTGCAACAGCTGACACTCTAAAAGACGGCTACGGCCTGGTCCATCAGGCCACGGCCGTCTTTTCGAGCGGAAGACGGCCATGGCCTGACGCATCAGGCCAACGCCGTCTAGACGGCCACGGCCTGATCGACCAGGCCAAAGCCGTCTAGACGGCGATGGCCTGAAGACGGCCATGGCCTGCAACATATATATACAGATGACGATGTGTAGTCCGCGAACTTTTTTGTCCAGCCGAAGTAGAACACGTGACAGATGGCGTCAGGTAGAGTCGATGTCGCCGATTACGGATCCGATGCGATTTGCTGTTGCTAATTTCAAAATGAGTGTGGGTGTAACGTTTGAAGTTAGAAATTTTTCGACAAATTATCTCTATTTGCAATGTTACGGTGCTTACGGGGCAAATCGATCGTGCGGACGTGCTAAAGCACCGTAGTGTGCTGAATAGACGCCAACTGAGAGTATAAGAGCGTCGTTTTGAGAAGCGCTGTGATGCGACAGCATGGCGTAGGCGGGAAAGCCGCCGGATCGCGCGCAAAAACGTGCGAGCCGACCGGGGTTCAATCCTCGGCGACCATTTTGCTTTTTTTGCTGCGCTTTATTCTGGTTTTGTCATTTACGTTTTGACACCGAATAGTCCAACAATCATCGGCGAAGCGGCTTCTGGTTTCTCCACGTCAACAAAATTGTTTACACAACCTTAAATCTCTGTGTCCAGTGTATGGCGTCGATAACTCCCAACGAAGTGTTGGCGTCCGTTTGTGTTGCTGAGTCATCGTCGTAGTCGCGTCCGGTTGCTCCAAAAGTGGGCCAAGTTGTCTACCGCGCCTCAAAGCTCTGATAGTAGTGTTCAGACGCTAGCAAGTATTCATCTTGGCAAGTTTTTTTGTTGGATGTGAGGATTTCACACAGCTAGAAACTTTAGATGAACGGCGTCGTATCATGCCGATAACGTATAGCAAACGCGGCGATATCACTGAGCTTCAGATCAGCTGAACAGATAACCGTATCGTGTGGATGGCTGCACTTGGCATTAAGGTACACGTTCTCAAGATCAGTTCTCCTGATGCGGCTAACGATGTGTACAAAGTTCACTGTACTGTTCACCAAAATTTGACAGACACAAAGTATAGGTTGAACTTTTTACACACACAGCTTGTTTCGCCGCGCCTCAGCGCGGCGATGTGTATATATACAGATGACGATGTGTAGTCCGCGAACTTTTTTGTCCTGCCGAAGTAAAACACGTGACAGATGGCGTCAGGTAGAGTCGATGTCGCCGATTACGGATCCGATAAGATTTGCTGTTGCTAATTTCAAAATTAGTGTGGGTGTACGTTTGAAGTTTGACATTTTTCGACAAATTATCTCTATTTGCAATGTTACGGTGCTTACGGGGCATATCGATCGTGCGGGCGTGCTAAAGCACCGTAGTCTGCTGAATAGACGCCAACTGAGATTATAAGAGCGCCGTTTTGAAAACCGCTGTGATGCGACAGCATGGCGTAGGCGGGAAAGCCGCCGGATCGCGCGCAAAAGCGTGCGAGCCGACCGAGGTTCGATTTTCGGCGACTGTTTTGCTTTTTTTGCTGCGCTTTATTCTGATTTTGTCATTTACGTTTTGACACAGAATAGACAAACAATCATCGGCGTAGCGGCTTCCGGTTTCTCCAAGGCAGCAAAATTGTTTACGTCGATTGGCATCTTGTCACACGATGGCGTCGATAACACCCAGCGAAGTGTTGGCGTCCGTTTGTGTTGCTGAGTCATCGTCGTAGTCGCGTTCGGTTGCTCCAAAAGTGGACCAAGTTGTTTACCGAGCCTCAAAGCTCTGATAGTTGTGTTCAGACGCTAGCAAGTTTCCATCTTTGGCAAGTCTTTTTTGTTGGATGTGAGGATTTGACACAGCTAGAAACTTTAGATGAACGGCGTCGTATCATGTCGATAACATATAGCGAACGCGGCGATATCACTGATCACTTAGATCAGCTGTACAGACAACCGTATCGTGGGGATAGCTGCACTTGGCATTGAGGTACACATTCTCAAGACACTTTCTCCAGATGCGGCTAACGATGTGTACAAAGTTCACTATACTGTTCACCAAAGTTTGACAGACACAAAGTATAGGTTGAACTTTTTACACACACAGCTTGTTTTCGCCGCGCCTCAGCGCGGCGAGGTGTATATATATACGGATGACAATGTGTGTGTGTGTGTGTGTGCCTGTGTGTCTGTGTGTGTTTCCGTCGCACCGAAGTAAAGTTAGTGACATATGCGGTCAAGTAGAGTCGATGTCGCTGAGTACGGATCCGATGTCCGTTTCTGTTGCTAATTTCGCATTTTCGAGGTATTCGCAATTAAAATTCAAAAATGTCGAAAATCGACTTTTTTGTCTGATGCGCTAGCCGCGAAATTTCTTCAGAAATGGAAAGAGCATGGACCGCGGATAATTTGTAACACAAAAGAATTTTTTTGCAAATGTGGAATTTAATAGAAATACGCGATTATTTGTCAAAATTGCATAAATTGACTAAAATACAACGTCATTTATTGTCGAATGTGAATGCAGAAATGGAAAGGTCGTATGCCAATAAGGATTTGTGGCATAGTTTTGCAGTTTTTAAAAATTACAATTTCGAGATATTTACAATCAAAATACGGAAATGTCGAAAATCGACCTTTTCACCTGATGATATAGCGGCGAAATTTCTTCAGAAATGGAAAGAGTATAGACTGCGGATAATTTGTACTGCAAGAGAATTTTTTGCAAATATGGAATTTAATAGAAATGCGTGATTATTTTCAAAATTCCATAAATCAACAAAATAGAACATCGTTTTTTGACGAATTTGAACGCAGAAATGGTAAGGCCGTATGCCAATAAAAATTTGTGACATAGTTTTGCAGTTTTAATAAATTCCAATTTCGAGATATTTAGAATTAAAATTTTAAAAAAAATGTCAAAATTGAGATTTTCGCCTGATGGCCAAAACATCTGTTTATTGATGAATGTGCACTCGGAAATAGAAATGCGTACGCTGAACACGGGAATTCGCTCGCACCAAACTTTTGGCAAGTTTTTTTGTTGGATGTGACGTATTCACACAGGTAGGAAAAATCAGATAAACGGCGTCGTATCATGCCGATAACATATAGCGAACGCGGCGATATCACTGAGCTTCAGATCAGCTGTACAGACAACCGTATCGTGGGGATAGCTGCACTTGACATTAAGGTACACATTCTCAAGACATTTTCTCCAGATGCGGCAACGATGTGTACAAAGTTCACTATACTGTTCACCAACATTTGACAGACACAAAGTATAGGTTGAACTTTTTACACACACAGCCTGTCCGCTTAAGCGCCCCCCCCCCCGCACAAGCGCCCCGGGGCGCTTACGAGGTTTTCACTGCCACGTAAGCGCCCCGGGGCGCTTACGTGGTGACAAAGTTTTCCCAGTGGGTGTAGTACACTTTGTGGGTCCGACAGGAAAATTACGAGAGAAAGCGTGGAATCCTTCAATGGAAATGCGTTTTAGACTTTTGTTAAGTGGGTTTCACTGAGTCGTGAAGCTGTAAATTGCTTGAATCCGATGCTTTTGTGGTTGGGGAAGCGAAATTTGTCGCCCGCACAGAGTGGTAGAGTGCCAGAATCTTTGGAAGTTAGCTATAACTAGCTGCGCAGCTTCTATTCGACGTTTTAGGCGCTGGATTCTGTCCGCCGGGTACTTGGTGAACCTAATTAACATCCAAAATAGCTCAAGAGGTCACGAGAACTCATCTACAGTACTTTAGTGCATTTTTTCGCCCGGCCTCAGCCGGGCGACACCCTAGGAGAGCTCGGCGTGCGTGCGTGCGTGCGTCCGTCCGTCCGTCTGTTACGCTCTCGGATCTCGGCGTTGGAAAGTCGTAGAGAGGAGATCTTGGGCTCTACGGATAGGTCTCCGCTCACTGATCATTCAGCTAAGAGGTTTCGAAATTCAAAAGTTTGAATTGCGCGCGCTACAGTAAGCCAACGGTCAAAACGCAAAACGGCTCTAGCTCGCTCGTCTTACGTCGTAGAGTGGCAATCGACACGTCAGGTGAAAGCTCTCGACGCGTTCTTTCATGCGACTGCAAAATTTCTTTCAATTACGCAAACGCGCACCGCCGAAAACGCCATTCTCGACATTTTGACGCTAAAATCGTTCTAACTCGCTCAACTTGCGTCGTAGAGAGACAATCTCAAGGTCAGTGGATAGCTCTCGACTCGCTGATCATTTGTTCTCCCATTGGTCGAAACTAAAAAATTTGAATTTCGCGAGTTACAGTAACCCGAAGGTTTAAAACGCAAAACGGCTCTAACTCGTCTGTCTTGCGTCGTAGAGAGGTGATCTTGAGCACCTTGGATAGCTCTGGACTCATTGATCATTTGTTCTCCCGTTGGTCAAAACTCAAAGTTTGAATTTCGCGAGTTACAGTAACCCAAAGGTCCGAAAACGCAAAACGGCTCTAACTCGCTCGTCTTACGTCGTAGAGCGGCGATCGACGACTCGTCAGGTGAAAGCTCTCGACGTGTTCTTTCATGCGGCAGCAACAATTTTTAACATTACGCAAACACGCACCACGGGAAACGCAATTCTCGAGATTCGATTTGCGTCGTTGAGAGACGATCTCGAGCTCAGTGGATAGCTCACGACTCACGGATTATTTGCAAAACTTTCTCTGTCATATGTTTGGCAAAACTTTGACAAGTTTTTGTCACTTTTTTAAAAGCGTTGCTCAAAAGAGGGATTTTCTTGCTCTAAAAACCAAATCCCGGGCGATATCAATATTGCTAAGCAATACCCTCTTGCGAAGGGGGAGCTCGTGAAGCGGAGCAATACGGGCGATGAGCTCTCGCACTCTCTGCAGAAAGAACGAAACTCTATGCAATGTCAGTCAGAATACAAACTCAACTTTTTAATACCGGAGCTTGTCCGTTTTAGCGCCCCGGGGCGCTTACGTGGCGCCAACTTTAGGTCGCCAGAGGACCCATTTCAACGTAAGCGCCCCGGAAGCGGCGGAAAAACCCGGTACGTGCGATGATGACTTGACCATGCGGAGAGGCCAGTCAATTGGCAGACACAGCAACGTTATGACTCAGCAGGTACAACGCAATCAGTCAGTTATCAACCACACAGCATCGCAGTTACAATTCCAGTTGCGTCTAGAATCAGACCATTCCAGGCGTATTCGCTTCGTCGAGAATTTTCGCATTTCGAAGCCCTTCTCAGATACAACTACCTGGCCCCGTCGCGCTGCGTGAGACACGTTCGAATCCGCGGTAGCAGCTGGTTTGAGGCACGCTCGACCGCCTCCACTGAGGTAGCGTGCTCAAAGGCCTTCCGCCGTCCCCGCTGCGCACTCTTCGATCCGCCATTATTGTTGGTCTTTGCCAAGAATAGCCGAGTCGTCAAAGAGATGGACCTTCGCAGGATGGCGAATCAAAAGAATCGTCTGCTGGCGAACCGTTGGCTGAGTCTTGCTGGACACTATCTCAACCGCGTGGACGTCTTCTGGTCAACTCCCTGCGGACTTGTGTTGTGAGTGCCATACTAAATTGCTCCATCTTTATTCGGCAACTGCAATCCTCCGTCTTTAGCTATGTAGTATGTACTGCAACGCGGTTTCACCTCTTGTACGTCATGGCTCAGCTTGTGCAGCGCCATTCAGGTCGGCTCAACCCTCTCCCTGCTTCTGGTGATGTCAGTTCTGAAGGACCGAGTGGCGAACAAGAACGCGATCCGGTTCCACTTGATTGAGATCGTCACCGACGCCATCGCCTGCCTCCTCAGTCTGCTGTTCAGCCTCGAACTGCTCAGTGTCGCGGTGCTGGTGGAGACCCCCTGCGGAGGTGAGTGGCTCATGGGAAGGAGGGGGACGCGGGCGGAGGTGGAGCATCTGCTGCGCAGTGTCGTGTTCACGCCGGTGATGCTGCTGAACCAGTGCAGCCTGTACTGGCTGGCCAGGGAGCGCATGCAGAGGCTGGAGAAGGGCGGCAACGACTCCGGCATCAGGAAGCCTTACCGCCGGGTGTTCAAGTTGGCTCTGGGCAACTGGCTGCCCCACGCCGTCCTCCAGACGCTCTACCTGTGCTGCAAGACTGGCTATGAACTGCTTTCTCGCTATGACCTATCAGTGGGCCGACAGACGGCGGTTTCTCGGAGAGGATCTGAGACGCTCGCGCGCACCGTCCGTGCTCCTCTCAGCATGTTTGCGAGTTCACTGCTCTTGGCCCAGAGCATTGTGTACGGCGCGCAGCTCCAGTTCCTGCTGTTGCGTCAGGTGCGCTTCTATCGGCGTGCCAGAAGGAAGGTGGTCGAGTTCAGCAAGGGGCCAAAAACTGGCCGGATCCCACTGGAGGAGATTGAGGTATGGTGCTCCGTATCATTGTGTGGGTATTGAAGGAGCGGCATCGCTGAACCTCTGGCTGCTATCGTAGCCGGCTTCTTCCTTGCCTTGCAGCGTCGCAAGAAGGACGCGCGGAACAACCTCTGGCTGCTGGTGGGCACGGTGGCGCTGAACGTCGCCTGCGTCTCCTTCCTGCTTCTCCTCCAGCTGCTGAAGTGCTGCGAGCAGGCCGTCAGGATGCTGCTCCTGTACTTCGGAGGCCTGCGCATCCGGGGCGCCGCTTTCGTTCCCCTGGCCTCCTTCTTCCAGTACCTGTCGCTCCACCCCTTCACCTTCCTCTTCGCGGATCTCAACGGCTCCCTTGGCATCCTCATCCATGTAGCATTCAGCGATCTGTTCCGCACCCACTTCCGACGCCTGCTGCTGCGTGTGAAGAATGCGCTGACCTGTCCGCAGGCCTGACCAGTAGCCATGCGGCGACGCACGCGCGATCGGCGGACCTTGTTGGAGTTCGCGAAGGAAGCCAAGTCCATTGGGGTTATGAGTTGGCGGGAATGCACTGACCTTTCTGCGCGGCCAGTCCGAATGAGATTATGCTGTCGATCGTTTACATGGTGTTCCATAGTGCTAGGAGTTGGAGATGCTAGGACCTTTCTTGGTCCAGTGTCGTATTATTCGTATGACGTATTTCTACGTAGACGTCGACGAGTGCTACTATGTGTCGTGTCGTGTGTCGTTCTCTCACATCTACCTATTCTACATGATTGCCCGCCACACGACGACTATAGTCAGGATAGAAAGCTTCCTCCAATATTTCAGTGTGCCCCTCCGCGATCATTAAACGTCGGGGGGGGGGGGGAGGGGGCGAGCGGGCAAGCAATAGCCCCACCCCCCCCTCCCTTGGAAGGGTACGACGTCCCCTGTTCGAAAAACATTACCTCAAGGTTGGCTCTGAGACTACTGGGGCAGGTCCGACTGGGCCAAAATAGCACCCCGTATCCAATGATCTCAACTTTGACATGCCATAGCTAACATCATTTGAGGCTTGTTAGGTACATACAGTAATTAGAAGACTGGCTGACTGCTTTTTTTCGCCGCGCCCCAGCGCGGCGAGTATATATACGGACGCTATTGTCTGTTCGTGTTTCCGTGTGTGTGTGTCTGTCTGTCTGTGGGTGTCACAAAACTAGACATGACGGTTAGTGCCACCCAATGGAGTCGAATGCGCTGAGTAACGTGCCGTTGTCCGTTTCTGTTGCTAATTTCCCTATTTCGAGATATTTACAATTAAAATACGAAAATGTCAAAAATGACACTTTTATTTATAAGTCGTATCGGCAAAGTTTTTGCTGAAATGGAAAGGGCACAAGACGCGATGAATTTGTGACATAGTTTTGGATTTTGGAATCACCAAATTAGGGATATTTCAAACTTTTTTGTCAAAATTCCCAAATTTCGAACAATTCAAACAGCTTATATTTCAAAACTTCTTTGCACCGATGTATCGAGCATAGTCTGCCAAGTATTTATCAAATAGTTTCAGCAATTATAATTAACGCAATTTAGGATATTTTTAAGGGTTTTGTTAAAATCCCCAAATTTCGACAATTTCAAACAGCTTAAATTTCAAAATTTCTTTTCTCGGATGTGTCGAGCATAGTCTACCAAGTATTTACCAAATTGTTTCAGATTTTTTTAATTAACGAAATTAGGGATATTTTCAAGGGTATTGTCAAAAATCCAAAATTTCGACAATTTCAAAAAGTTTAAATGTCATAATTTCTTTACGCGAATGTATGGAGCATAGTCTGCCAAGTATTTAGCAAATAGTTTCTAGGAATATTTTCAAGGGTTTTGTCAAAAATTCCCAAATTTCGACAATTTCAAACAGCTTAAATTTCAAAATTTCTTTTCTCGGATGTGTCGAGCATAGTCTACCAAGTATTTACCAAATTGTTTCAGATTTTTTTAATTAACGAAATTAGGGATATTTTCAAGGGTATTGTCAAAAATCCAAAATTTCGACAATTTCAAAAAGTTTAAATGTCATAATTTATTTACGCGAATGTATGGAGCATAGTCTGCCAAGTATTTAGCAAATAGTTTCTAGGAATATTTTCAAGGGTTTTGTCAAAAATTCCCTAATTTCGACAATTTCAAACAGCTTAAATTTCAAAATTTCTTTTCACGGATGTGTCGAGCATAGTCTGCCAAGTATTCATCAAATAGTTTCAGTTTTTATAATTAGCGAAATTAGGGATATTTTCAAGGGTTTTGTCAGAATTCCCAAATTTCGACAAATTCAAATAGCTTAAATTTCAAAACTTCTTTGCACGGATGTATCGAACATAGTCCGCCAAGTATTTATCAGATAGTTTCAGATTTTATAATTAACGAAATTAGGGATATTTTCAAGGGTATTTTCAAAATTCCCAAATTTAGACAATTTCAAATGGCTTAAATTTCAGAATGTCTTTGCATGGTTGTGTCGGGCATAGTCTGCCAACTATTTAGCAAATAGTTCTATATTTTATAATTAACGAATTTAGGGATATTTTCAAGGTTTTTCTCAAAATTGCCAAACTTCGACAATTTCAAACAACTTAAATTTCAAAATATCTTTACTTGGATGTACCGGGCGTAGTTTGTCAAGTAATTATGAAACAGTTTCAGATTTTAGAATTCAAGAAATTAGGGATGTTTTCAAGGGTTCTGTAAAATATGGCAGATTTCGGCATTTTCAAATGGCTATAACTAAGCAATATTTTTCCATGGATGTGTCTTGCAACGTATGTTTTGCCACCTATTCTATCGAACACGAAACGCGGCAATTACTGTGCGGTTCTGCAATCTACAGCAATGGTGTCGTAACCGCCCGCATTTGTGACCCAAAAGAAAAGGGCGTCGTGACATTTAGACCCTCTTCATTCCAAAGTGAACTTGCGGCGAACATTCCTGATCCATTTATGGATCAGTACCCACCAATACGAATCTTATAGGCAACGATTGCCCAAGAATGGCACAAACTACTGTACCTTTGAAAACTCGAGATAACTGCGGCGAAAATCCCCGACCAAAAAATGCTCAACTTTCTATTCTGACGCACTATTGAATATACTCCTCAAATGCACAACACACTATGCAATGCCAATCAACCATCATCGGGTACCCAGTTTTTACTCTAAGCTTGTTTAGTATTCTCCACCATCTCTGCAAACGGGTGCGGGCTGGAATTGTCTACCACTAGGTCAATTATTGTTGACGGCCGTCTACACTAGGCTAGTCGTAGTATCACGCTGTCATTCAAATCACATTATCTGTTTAGTACCAACTTACACGACCATAATCGACCACTATAGTTCTTCTTCTGTTGCTGCACCGTCGTCGAATTCTTCACCGCCATCGGCCTTCTCAACAGCACTGCCGCCAGTTGAGTCAGGGTGACTCGACTGGACTTCTGAATGGGTTACTGTTTACAACTGCACAATTTGTAGTTGTACCAGCACGACAAAACAGTGTGTTATATGTGCCTATCGCAGATTTACACACAGTCGCCTTGCACAACACGATGAATTACAGTTTTCCAAACGACTGCAAGATTATGTACCGTCTCCGTCTGCGTCGCCGCTTCCTTCTTCTGTCCGTGGCTGAGTGACTGTTGCCAGCGTGGGAAGTTTTCCGCCGTCGGGAATGGCTAAATAAAGTTTCCAAGCGTTTGAAACGCGGGAAAGCGTTCTAGAGGAGGAGTGAAACATGAAGTGAGTCTGTTCAACCACGGGGGAAAATAAAAATTTTTCACCAAGAAGTGTCTGTCTCTTTCAATTTTGGTACACTAAGTCCTCCAGTGAGCGCCCCTCCTTTTCATGGCAGAAAGCCGGAAGGGGGCTATTATTGGAACATTTACTTTACAGTATGTTGCAGGCAATTGCCGTCGCTAGGCCGTCGTACCTGTGCAATACGTACTGGCCCTGCGTATATGTGAATGGAAAGAAAACTATGTGAAAACAACATGACATTTAATGCAAGATTTTTATTAATCGGTTGATTAAAACTCCACCTTGGACGCAGTGACTTGGCAAGACGCAGCTTCCGCTATCAAAGTCCCTTAAGTATGGGATTGAGCAAACGCAAAATCCATTGTTGCAGTTGGACTGACACTCAGGTTCGTTGCAGGAACGGTCGCAGGGCGACTCGCCGCCTGAGCATGGCTTGAACATCTCGTTTTCTTGGCAGTCTGAAAGAATGTATACCTTTCCGTTGATTACACGGCGTGCAGATGATTTAGTCTTAGACTTAGGCGTGGGCTTAGGCTTAGGCTTAGGTTAGCCCCGCAGGCAGACAAGTTTGGACGCTCAGAAAGGAAGTCTCACGTTTTTAAACTTTCGACAGGTTTAGACACACAACAGCGTCACTACATACCTGGAACCTCAAGCCACTCTCCCATGGCCTCGTTGTAGACCGTGGCCCTAATGGTGCCGCTTTGTACTACCGCATTTCCGCAAAGGAAAACCAATGCTGCCAACATTGCCAGCAACCATTTGTCTCGCATTTTCGCGCAGTTTTTGAGGAGCTTTGCCACGCGCGGCGAAAAACGTTGCTTCTGCGAGAATGTAAGCCGGCGCGACGAAGCGCGAAGGGCGATTGAGCGCAATTGGCGTCTGTTTCACATCAATCTAAGGGCGCGTAACACCTCTGAAACTACTCTACGAGCACTTGAAGGCTGTCGCTAAAGACCGTCTTACACAGTGGGCGCGTAGACTAGCTGTTTTGCTTCGCCAAGGGCGAGCGGCGTCTGCTTTGAAGCTGGCCAGGCACGCTATTGCGAGAAAATCCAAATGTTTTCAGTTGCGAACGAAGATTTTTTACAGAACTCCACTTGCCGTAGAAGTGCCTACATTGTACATAGCACCAGGGTTGGTACAACAGCACTGTACACACAACAACAACAGGACTTGCTTTGCAAACCGATCACCAAAGTTGTCACAAACGCTTGAAGCAGCAACAGCAGTACAATCTCAGAAACTTCTTTCTCGCAGCGCTGGAGACGCACAGTATCATGTATGGGTTCATCCACCCAAATACGCCGTTGATAACGTACCTGAATTACGGCACGTTCGTTTTCCCAAAGGACTGCTTTGGACAACTTTAGTTGTTGCATTGCTACATAAGAGTGACCTGTATTATTTAGTGTAAGCAAGTTGAAGAGTGGGTATGTGGGTACTAGCGTGCGCACTACAGAAGTTTTGCGCGGTTGTTGCGCGGCAACATTGAGATCGCCCGGGACGAACTCTGAGGATGATAAATTCTTGAAACAAAACGGTGAGAAATGACAGCGACAAACTCCGTTGCGAGGTCAATGCGCCAAAGATTCGTCACGATTCAAAGACATGTCGAATGCCACCACACTACGAGCTCCAGCACACGAGTTGATGGCGCTTTCAAAACTGTCGATTGGTGCAATGCGACTTTTCCAGTTTTCAACAGCATTGTATCTCCTTCTCACCAAATGGGCGCCAGGGTCCACCGTATGGAAGGGTCGTTGCTCACAATGGGGGCGGCCAGCCAGGCGGTGTAGAGCAGCTGCATCACGAAGGTCACAAAGCCACAGAGCAGCAGTTTTATTTCAGTCCTGGCGAACTGTGAGTGGTGGACAGTTGTCGTCGTCGCGTCTGCGTGGCTGATTGTGTGGCTGACGGAGCGCCTGATGCGCCGGTGGTGCTTGAAGAGTCGGTAGAATGCCGTGGCGTAGCACGCAGCTGAGACAACAGTGCAGGCGAGGCACAGGCAGAAGACCACGATGAAGACCCGGCTCTGAAGCGCGTAGACACTGGGATACTACTGCTCAATTTGGCTCTGCAACCACATCGGTCAACAATCAAGATGAAGCCGATTCAATATCGGCTTCGTCTGTGCGACAACTACAATGTAGAAGGTCAGTGGGCTCTTGATGGTGTAGTCTACATACCTACTTAATCTGAGATGCGTGTGCGTAACTCTGACAAACTGGCGAGTGCGTGGATGTGGCAGCATGTATGCCTACGTCCGGGTTAACAAGTCAGTTGTGAAATTGCTATAGAGATGAATATTTTCAAGCGAACCTCCTGTTCACTGTTGTTGAACGCTTGAAAGTGGACACCTGTCCGGTTGTCGAATTGCCAGTGCATTGGGGCGAAGGCCACTTCAACCGAGCAGGCGCCGGAGATCACTATCACAACAATTTGAATGATGATCCGGTTGCGAATGTTGAAGAGCTGTAATGAAAGCATTGACAGTTGGTACGGGCGGCGCTTGGCACAGTTGGTTAGCGCGTCAGTTTACGAATCCATCAGCCGGGGTTCGACACTCCTGCGAGCCACAAATTTTCGATGCTTCTTGTCCAACTTTCCACTGTTTGTAAGTTCCGTCAACGATCAATATAAAGCGCAGTACGCACCTCTGAGACGGCCACCGGCCAGGCAATGGCGCAGCAGCGGCTGACTGCCAACGTCGTGATCAGAAGATGCTGTGCGCATACGGTGAAGAACGTCAGCAGGATCAGAGGGTTGGTCGTCTCGTAGTACACGGCCAGATCGTAAACGCCCCACTTGTGGAGCTGAAAGCATTCAATGATGCGTTATGAAATTGGGATAACAACGGCAAACTTTCTGAACTTGCAATCCAGGTCAGAATTCAGAGGCACAGAAGTCGGTAAAAGATACCTATGTACATACACTACAACTTGTCAGTGGTAGCGAATGTGTGAAAATACCGTGGGGTGGGAGGTTCGACAAAGAGCAACTGCATGTTCCATGTTCTACCCATGTTCTCCCATGGTCGTGCTGGCTCGCCCATGCATTCCTACACAGCGCGCAATGTCAAAGAACGCATGTACCGTTGTATACGAGAGACGATGGCTGACTCGCTACGACTGACTACCGGTAGTAGGTGAAGTGTGCCACTAAACACCAGTAGTCACCCACCAAGAATGTGTACGTAGTCAGAATGTTGGCGCAGTCGTACACTCCCAGCGGGAGGCAGATTCGGAAGAAGCTGCCACAGATGGGCTCCTCCTTCCCGAGTCTCACTAGCATCAACAGGAACAACGAATAGAGAACGACGGACGGCAAAGTGATAGTGGCCAGTAGGAAGTCGGTCAGGGTGAACCGGGCGGTGAATAGCGAGTTTGTAGATAATATCATATTCAGAGTAGATAAAGGGCATCACTTTGCAGCAGGGTGTCCAACTCTTGTGGAGAAGAAGGTGTTCGCAAATCACTGTTCCTCTAGACGCGTTGACGGGTCCAAACGTTGGCTTATCAATGGCAAACTTTCACACATATGTGAAAGTGCCTGTGGTGTGGGTGCGAGGGATTATTCTCGAAACACTTTTAGCCCGGGCGGCAGATAGCGCCTCTCTTCTCACAGCGCTCGCTCTAACGGAGCGTCACCTCCTGTGTCACACACGGCCACAAAGGGAAATATTGGAAAACAAGTTATTCGACAATGAAAGGTCGGGAGTCAGTTTCTTTGAGACGACTATACCTAGCAGTTGTGAGCGCTGTCCTTTCGAATAGAGACCAACCAGACTGGCAGTTTTGGCGAAGCCAGGCTCTCGAGGATGCGTTTTAGCGCAGACAAGTCAGCTCTCTTAGTCTTGTGACAACAGATATGTACGCTTCAGTTCTGCCGTTTTGCTATGCAAACAGTTCTAGATTTGTTTGCGCGTCTTCAAACAAACCGGACCGCGCCAAACGGTAGATTGAGTTGAGCGCTGAGCTATGTGTGCTGAATCCGGACGGCGCAATCCTCCAGAATGTGCAATATTACGCGACCTTGAGGGGTGCCCTTCCGATCGGCGCAATATGGCGCGTTCTGGAGGGCGACCCCTCCAAAACGGGTGGGGATTTTGGGCGCTTTTAAAAAACCAGGCAAGTCGTCCGGGGGACGCAGTATACTCCACAAATTTGGACTCCTACTCACGGTGACTCCTCTGCTGTTGTGGCCTCCTGACACTCCCAATCGCAAAAGCAATGCTGAATTCGTGATCTACATTCCAAAATACCCCAGATTCGACATACAACACCCCTAGTTTCCTATGGACTCCAGGAACTGAAATTCTGCACTTGGGGTATGGTAGCATACAAATTCGTCGTAGGTACGTTCGAACATCATCTATACACTGAACGGATACCAAATTCGTAATCAGTGCCCCCGAAAACCCCGAAATCGAGCATAATATTGGCAAGGTCGACCCGACGCCCAAAATTCAAACGGACGCGGGAGGGATACTGTAGCTTCGACAATTTTTCCAAAATACTTTACAGGGCCAGATTTAAGCGCAGAATCGTTTGAAACCACTTTTGGAACGATTCGGCGACGCATTCGAGCGCTCTAGGCGCCGAAACGCGAAAATCGCAATTTTCGACCCCGGAGTCGAAAAAGTCGCAGTGCAAGAAAGTTTTTTTGTGTTTCGCCCGATTTTCTCCGTTCATGGCTCATTCGATAGAGGACATCTGGGAAGGAGCAACAAGAGTGGTCTCGCCGCTCTAGCTGCTACATAGCTCGCACAGCAGCCAGTCAAAGTTGACCCAGGACCGAAATTCGCGAATTCTTCAAATTTGGCGCCAAAATTGGTCCCGCAGCGATCCAATTCTTTTTTTGCCAACTCGGCACTATCGAGTACTACAACATATCAAAAGATAGTATATACCATTATATGCAACTTTTTCGAGTTCTACCTTGTAGTATGCCTTTTTCAGTACTTTGAAAATTTAAATTTTTAAATTTCCCGCCAACGGGGTCCCGGAGCGTGACACCGTTTGGTGTCCACCCTGCCCACCCACTAGGCCTACCCAACGCAAAAGACCGTTTGGAAATCGGCCGCTTCACGCGCGAACGCCGTTGACTGTAATATTCTGCGTTTCGCGCACAAACGCTATATACTCCACACTTTTTTGTGGAGTATAAACAAGTCTCTTTTAAAAAGCGGAGTGGTTTTGAGCTTTGAATTTTTACTGAGATTGTAGCAAGGCCTTTTCCGGTTTCGTGCAGCGTCTTTGACTCTCCTCGCGCCTACACTTTTTGGAGTGGTCTTGCTACGCAACATTGGTATCGCTCGGGTTTAATTCTTTACACTAAGAAAATCATCTTTTCAGACTAAATTTTAAAAAAGACAGTGGAATCTAATGCAAAACTACAGGTTAATTGTGAGCATGATTTGATGTTGGCTTGCAGTGAGCTCTTCAGCGATGTCAAGACCGCCGCTCTGCAACGCACGAGTGCCAAGATATAACAAACCAAAATCTGCAGTTTTCATCGCGTTTTGGTTACTGTAGCCCTCTCATTGACCTTTTGAAACTTTTTGTTGTCGGATTCTTGCGCAGGAGGTCGAGCGCTTCATTTTGATATGCGATTCGACTAGGTTCGATGAAGTTTTGACTTTTCGCGGACATTACTTCGGGATACTGTAGCGCGCAATTTTTAAAACTTGTTATTATTTCGACGTCACAGTTCGCGAGAGTAGTCCGAGGGCTACCCGTCGATGTGTCGAACTCAACCCAGCGACGTCAGACAAGCGAGTTATTAAGCCCGAAGCAAGTGTGTCGTTTCCAGTTTTCGACGCGTTTTGGTTACTGTAGCTCTCTGTATAAACTGTGAAAACTTTTTGTTGTCGGATTCGTGCTCAGGAGCTCGAGCGCTTCACTTTGATATGCGATTTGACTAGCTTCGGTCAACTTTTGTCTCAAAATGGACCTCACTTTGGGATACTGTAGCGCGCGAGTTTGAAAACTTATTTCAGTTTTGAACACTCAGATGGCGAGAGTAGTCCGAGGGCTACCCGTCGATGTGTCGAACTCAACCCAGCGACGTCAGACAAGCGAGTTATTAAGCCCGAAGCAAGCGTGTCGTTTCCAGTTTTCGACGCGTTTTGGTTACTGTAGCTCTCTGTTTAAACTTTTGAAACTTTTCGTTGTCGGATTCGTGCTCAGGAGCTCGAGCGCTTCACTTTGATATGCGATTTGACTAGCTTCGGTCAACTTTTGTCTTAAAATGGACCCCACTTTGGGATACTGTAGCGCGCGAGTTTGAAAACTTATTTTTGGTTTGACTACTCAGGTGGCTAGAGGAGTCCGCGGGCTACTCGCCGATGTCTCAAACTCCATCCTACGACGTCGGACGAGCGAGTTATTAAGCCCGAAGCAAGCGTGACGCACGTACGTACGTACGCACGCACGCACGCACGCCGAGCTCTTGATATGGTTCGCTCGGCTGAGGCCGAGCGAAAAAATTGCATAGTGCTTTTAATGAAGTCACGAAGCGCTTTTAAATGGCAACTAGCGCTTTTAATTTGCCACGACAGCTTTTGCTTGCCGCTCTTCGGAAATGGCAGGAGGCGCTTTTAAATGGCAGAACGCGCTTTTAAATGGCATGTTGCACTTTTAATTCCTCCGGCAGTATTCCCTTGGACTTGACACGGTGGAGGAGCGTATTCATGGCACGCAGCAGTGGCCAGGCATCGCTGTTTGCGCGACAGCGGCGCAAACAGCCGGCCTGAGCAGGAGGTGAATTATATGGAGGAGTGTTTATTCCACTTACAGTTTGCACTAAAACTCGGTCGACGTCGCGCCTGGCGGGTCTCAGCTGAGGCTTAGCGCGACCACCAACTTCAGGGCGCGCTCTGAAGTCGGTCGCCGATCGCGTTAAGCCTAAGCTTCGACCCGCCAGACTGCGACGCCGACTGACTCTTGTGGACTGTGGGCGCAGGGCGAGTCTAAGCATAGCCTGAATTCAAAGGAATATACGCTGTTAAGGGATAGCAATGTGTTCAATCAAGCAATGCGAATTTTGGACATCCAAGTTACGTGAATGCACACAGAATGCAACGAGAAAGTCATCCATTCAGTGCGCTCGCTTATATCCCCACCGTCTGCCTTTTTTCGCCCGGCCTCAGCCGGGCGAACCCCTACGAGAGCTTATCGTGCGTTCGTTCGTTCGTTCGTTCGTTCGTTCGTCCGTCACGCTCTCAGATCTCGGCGTTGGTAAGTCGTAGGAAGGCGATCTTGGGCTCTACGGAAAGGTCTTGACTCACTGATCATTCAGCTAAGAGGTTTCGAAATTCAAAACTTTGAATTTCGCGAGTTACAGTAACCCGAAGGTCACAACGGAAATCGGGTGTAACTCGCTCGTCTTACGTCGTAGAGCGGCGTGCGATAGGTCAACTGAAAGGTCTCGGCGTGCGCTTTCGCTTGGCATTAAAAATTTTCTTAATTACGCAAACACGCAACACGAAATGCGACATTCTCGCGTTTTTGACACAGAAATCGCTCTAACTCACTCAGCGTGCGTCGTAGAGAGACGCTCTTAAGTTGGTTGGATAGCTCTCGACTTACTGATCATTTGTTCTTCTATTGGTCGAAACCCAAAAGTTTGAATTTCGCGCGCTACAGTAACCCAAAGGTTCAAAACGCAAAACTTCTCTAACTCGCTCGTCTTCCGTCGTAGAGAGACGATCTTGAGGTCGTTAAATAGGTTTCGCCACACTGATCATTCCGTTAAGAGAAGTCGAGATTCAAAAGTTTGAATTGCGCGCGCTACAGTAACCCGAAGGTCTAAACGCAAAACGGCTCTAACTCGCTCGTCTTGTGTCGTAGAGCGGCGTGCGATAGGTCAACTAAAAGGTCTCGGCGTGCTCTATCATTTGGCATAAAATATTTTCTAAATTACGGAAACACGCAACACGAAAAGCGACATTCTCGCGTTTTTAACACAGAAATCGCTCTACCTCGCTCAGCGTGCGTCGTAGAGAGACGATCTTGAGTTTGTTGGATAGCTCTCGACTCACTATTTGTTCTTCGATTGGTCGAAACTCGAATATCGCGAGCTGCAGTAACCCAACTGTTCAAAACGCGAAACTTCTCTAACTTGCTCGTCTTCCGTCGTAGAGAGACGATCTTGAGCACGTTGAATAGGTTTCGGCACACTGATCATTCCTTTAAGAGAAGTCGAGATTCAAAAGTTTGAATTTCGCGAGCTACAGTAACGCAAAGGTTCAAACAGCAAATCGGCCCTAACTCGCTCGTCGTACGTTGTAGAGCGGCATTCGTTCGACCGTTTGAAAGCTTACGTTGAGGCAGTTGTTGAGCGGTCATTCCCAAAGAAATACTTTTGTTTTTTTTAACTCTTGTCGTGCGAACAACTTTGTCTGCTAAAAAAATTAATCCCGGGCGATCCCAATGTTGCCTTGCAACAACCGCTCAGAAATGCGTGTGCCTTGCTCAAAATATTAATCCCGGGCGATCCCAATGTTGCCCTGCAAGAACCCCTCAGAAAGGAGCGTGTTAGAAGTAGCGCATGAATAGTGGACTCCGGGCGGACGCGCGTCATATCGGAAAGGCTTCGAAATACTTTACAAAAGTATCCACTCTTTTACTCTTCCACTTTAAAACACTCACAAACCACTCTGTATTAATAAAACAACTCAACTTTTTTAAAACAGCTTGTTTCGCCCGGAACCCCTACGAGAGCTTATCGTCCGTGCGTCCGTGCGTGCGTCCGTGCGTCCGTTCGTCACGCTCTCAGATCTCGGCGTTGGAACGTCGTAGGAAGGAGATCTTGGGCTTTATGGATAGGTGTCGACTCACTGATCATTCAGCTAAGAGGTTTCGAAATTCAAAAGTTTGAATTTCGCGAGTTACAGTAACCCGAAGGTCAAAGCGGAAAACGGCTCTAACTCGCTCGTCTTACGTCGTAGAGCGGCGTGCGATAGCTCAACTAAAAGGTCTCGACGTGCTCTTTCGTTTGGCATTAAAAATTTTCTTAATTACGCAAACACGCACCGCTAAAAGCGACATTCTCGCGTTTTTAACGCAGAAATCGCTCTAACTCGCTCAGCGTGCGTCGTACGGAGACGATCTTGGATTGGTTGGATAGCTCTCGACTCACTGATCATTTGTTCTTCTATTGGTCGAAACTCAAAAGTTTGAATTTCGGGAGCTACAGTAACCCAAAGGTTTAAAACGCAAAAGTGCTCTAACTCGCTCGTCTTCCGTCATAGAGAGACGATCTTGAGTTCGTTGAGTAGGTTTCGGCACACTGATAATTCCGTTAAGAGAAGTCGAAATTCAAAAGTTTGAATTGCGCGGGCTACAGTAACCCGAAGGTCCAAAACGCAAAACGGCTCTAACACGCTCGTCTTACGTCGTAGAGCGGCGTGCGATAGGTCAACTAAAAGGTCTCGACGTGCTCTCTCACTTGGCGTAAAAATTTGTTAATTACGCAAACACGCAACACGAAAAGCAACATTCTCGCGTTTTTAGCATAGAAATCGGTTTAACTCGCTCTGCGTGCGTCGTAGAGAGACGATCTTGAGTTGCTAGATAGCTCTTGACTCACTGATCATTTGTTCTTCTATTGGTCGAAACTCAAACGTTTGAATTTCGCGAGCTACAGTAACCCAAAGGTTCAAACAGCAAATCGGCCCTAACTCGCTCGTCTTACGTTGTAGAGCGGCATTCGTTCGACCGTTCGAAAGCTAACGTTGAGGCAGTTGTTGAATGGTCATTCCTAAAGAAATACTTTTGTTTTTTAAACCCTTGTCTTACGTACAACTTTGTCTGCTAAAAAAATTAGTCCCGGGCGATCCCAATGTTGCCCTGCAACAACCGCTCAGAAATGCGTGTGTCTTGCTCAAAAAAATAATCCCGGGCGATCCCAATGTTGCCCTGCAAGAACCCCTCAGAAAGGAGCGTGTCAGAAGTAGCGCATGACTAGTGGACTCCGGGCGGGCGCGCGTTATATCGGAAAGGCTTCGCAATACTTTACAAAAGTATCCACTCTTTTACTCTTCCACTTTAAAACACTCACAAACCACTCTGTATTAATAAAACAACTCAACTTTTTTAAAACAGCTTGTTTCGCCCGCCCTCAGGCGGGCGACACCATAGGAGAGCTCGGCGTGCGTGCGTGCGTGCGTCCGTGCGTCCGTGCGTCCGTGCGTCACGCTCTCAGATCTCGGCGTTGGAAAGTCGTAGAGCGGAGATCTTGGGCTTCACGGATAGGTCTCGACTCACTGATCATTCAGCTAAGAGGTTTCGAATTTCAAAAGTTTGAATTGCGCGAGTTACAGTAACCCAAAGGTCAAAACGGAAAAGGGCTCTAACTCGCTCGTCTTACGTCGTAGAGCGGCGTGCGACAGGTCAACTAAAAGGTCTCGACGTGCTCTTTCATTTGGCACTAACAATTTTCTTAATTACGCAAACACGCACCATGAAAAGCGACATTCTCGCCATTTTAACACAGAAATCGCTCTAACTCGCTCAGCGTGCGTCGTAGAGAGACGATCTTGAGTTGTTTGGATAGCTCTCGACTCACTGATCATTTGATCTTCTCTTGATCGAAACTCAAAATTTGAATTTCGCGAGTTACAGTAACCCGAAGGTTCAAAACGCAAAACGGCCCTAACTCGTCTGTCTTGCGTCGTAGAGAGGTGATCTTGAGCACCTTGGATAGCTCTCGACTCACTGATTATTTGTTCTTCCATTGGTCTTAACTCGAAGTTTGAATTTCACGAGTTACAGTAACCCAAAGGTCCGAAAACGCAAAACGGCTCTAACTCGCTCGTCTTACGTCGTAGAGCGGCGATCGACACGTCAGGTGAAAGCTCTCGACGTTCTCTTTCATACGGCAGTAACAATTTTTACCAATGCGCAAACACGCACCACGGGAAAAACGCCATTCTCGAGATTTGAACACTAAAATCGCTCTAACTCGCTCAGTTTGCACCGTAGAGAGACGATCTCGAGCTCAGTGGATAGCTCACGACTCACGGATTATTTGCGAAACTAAATAATTTGAATTTTGCGAGTTACAGTAACTCAACGGTGCAAAAGCACAAAACGGCTCCAACTCGCTCGTCTTACGTCGTAGAGCGGCAATCGACACGTCAATTTTAAGCTCTCGGCGTGCTCTTTCATGTGTCAGCAAACATTTTGTAATTGGCTGAAACACGCATCACGAAAACAATAGAGTTGCGTTTTACTCTGGAACTTTCTGAATTGCTCATGTTGCGATTACAGCGACACTCGGCACGTCATTCCAAGGCTCGCTACGTAAAGAAAAATAAACTTCGTTTTGCTCCATGGACAGAAGTACGACACGGCCTGGCTGCTCTTAGTGCGTTCTTTTGTGTTCTGTCGTATGTTTGTCAAAACTTTGACAAGTTTTGTCACTTTTTTAAAAGCGTTGCTCGAAAGAGGGATCTTCTTGCTCTAAAAACCAAATCCCGGGCGATATCAATATTGCTAAGCAATACCCTCTTGCGAAGGGGGAGCTCGTGAAGCGGAGCAATACGGGCGATGAGCTCTCGCACTCTCTGCAGAAAGAACGCAACTCTATGCAATGTCAGTTAGAATACAAACTCAACTTTTGATACCGGAGCTTGTTGGCTGACCATCGGCACGGCTCCGCAGCTTCCACGGAATTAAAAGCGCAAGTTGCCATTTAAAAGCGCATTCTGCCATTTTAAAAGCGCTTCCGCCCAAATTAAAAGCGCACCGCTGCGTTTCGCGGCCAACAGAAGTTAAAAGCGCAAGATACCAATTAAAAGCTGGACGTGCCATTTAAAAGCTGCAAATATGTATTTATCCCCCTCCAAAACGTGCAATCAGCTGCCAGAACTTTGAATTCTTTTGCTTTTACGTCCAATTCAGTTGCCAGGAAGTTGTTTCCTTCCATATCATGCTATGATTAGGATCCGCGCTCAGAGACGGATCACAAGAGTCTAGTCGGCGTCGCAGCCTGGCGGGTCGAAGCTTAGGCTTAACGCGACCGATGACCGACTTCAGGGCGCGCGGAGCGCGCCTTGAAGTTGGTAGTCGCGCTAGGCCTCAGCTGAGACCCGTCAGGCGCGACGTCGACAGACTTTTAGTGCAAACTGTACATAACCCCTTGGGGACCAGACTGTTGGATTCCGGCACTTGCGAAATAGACTGCGAACCAGTCTTTTTCGCCAAATTTAACATCAATGCCAGCATTGTTGAGCATAATTCCAGCATTGTTGGTAAAATTGGTTGTAGCAATGCCAGTAGTTATCACAATACATAAACAATGCCAGCATTGTAGGCCAAAAATGCATGGTCTATTTCACCAGTGATATTGAAACACTGGCATTGTTCATTAATGCTCCAACAATGCTGGGAATAGGGATACGCCTACCCATCTATGCCGGTATGGCATGCCCAACTATGGCAGCATTGCTGGTATGCCAATAAGAAATGCCACTATTTTCCATTCGCATAGGCTAGCATTTATCACGCCAGACGTGAAACCATGCCAATGCTCACATTTACTTTGCACAATATGTAACAATGCCAGTGGTGTTCGGTGTTTTTGCACCATTTTTCACTGGTTACTCTTAGTGCTCGACAAATGCTGATATTTGTGTCAAACCATGCCAGCATTGGTTGCGCCTATATGTGCCATGCCAGCATTAGTCTTCACCCAGAAAAAATTCCGGCCGGAAAAAATTCCCGGTCCCCAAGGGGATAAGTGAAGTGAACACTCACCCCGAATACTTCACCTCCTGCTCAGGCCTGCTCTGCCCCATACGTGTAAGCGCCAACCGGCCAGGGGGGGGGGGGGGTCGGGGGGGTATAGGACCCCTCAGGGGGGGGGGGGGGGGTCTGAGGCCCCTGGAGGGGGGGTCAAATGACCTAAAAATTTTTGCTAAAAAAGTACCAAAAAATAAGAAAATTTTGCAAAAATAGGCCAAAAAGTGCCAAAAATCGCTTAATTTTGGTAAAAAATGTCCAAAATATAGCGCCGCAGGCGAAAATTTTGGTATTTTCAAGCGCCGCAGGCGAAATTTTTGCCATTTTTAAGCGCCGCAGGCGAAAATTTTTGAAATTTTAGGGGGGGGGGTCTTTTGGGGAAGGCGGGAGGGGGGTACCTGGGGGGGTATGGGGGGGGGGGGTACACTTTCGGCTAGGGGGGGGGGGGGGCTCACCCCCCCCCCCCCCCATACCCCCCTCCCCCGGTTACACGTATGCTCTGCCCCCTCGGCCGCGACGATTGCGCGGCTCGGACTGGTCGCCCTCCAGAACGTGCCATATTGCGTAGTCTGGATGGATTGAGGAAAGTGGATGCAACATGTACACTGGGCCATCTTGTTCTGTACGAGCAGTTGCATATACATTCAGTGACAGCGCTCGACGTTTTGCTTGTTGTCTACCTACTTACACCGTGCTACAATCTACAACTCTTGACAGTGAGAGTAAGTGCGTCTCAAACTTCAACATGTCACAAGACTTTTTTTCGTCCATAGAGTTTTGAGCATCGTCTCAATCGCTCTTCTCCTTTTCGAGATCACAAACCGACGCGTCAAAATTCTTCTCACACACAGTAGTACTACGTACAATGTATGTTATGTCTCAGTTTGTCAGCTCTCCGCCACAGACAGTTTGGCTCTGGCGATGGCCGCTTCAAAGGAGGGCGGCGGTTCTTCATTAGAAATTGACGGCAATGCCAAGTCCACATAGGCAGGCGGGGGTCGAGCCTCGTCAAAGGTCGGCCTGTCACCCGCTGCCAAAATCCTCTCATCCACCACTGGCGCTGGAGCGTTTTCAGAGGAGAATGCGCTGCTAAATCTTCTCTCCATATAGGTTTTTCTGGTGAGCAACTTGAAGCAGACGCAAGCGGCTGTTACAATGACGATCAGGAGAAGCAGAAGTACCAGCGGGTAAACCTCGCTCTGCAGTCGGACCATGAATAGTAGCTGTTTAGGGGCGGTTTTGGAAAATTTTTTTGCTTTTAGCGACCGTTGAATGAGGGCGCACGGAATAACAGCCGATGTGCGTGCGCTTGTGTGGTGTAGGAACTTTTGCGCCGCCCGGCGCAAACACTAGAGTATACGTATAGTTTGATGTCCGCCCTACGCGCAAAGAGAATAGGCCATAGGTACGTACGCATGCACGCCCAACAGCCAAGTAGGCCCGTGCATTGCCTGTCTTATATCCTCTTTACTAATCACGCGATCTCTGTCTGTCTGTGTGTCTGTCTGTTTGTGTGTGAACAAAATATCTCTCGACAGCGGCGACGGATCCCGGACGTCTATACATTTTCGGAACCGCCTTCCGCCGGGCACCATCTGGCCGAAGTTTGGTGTTGGGCCGCCGCCTAAATTCGGTCGAAATTCCGAAAATATCCGCTGCGCAGTACATCGTGCGCGGTTTGAATTCGCGCCGTATACAGTAAGATCACAAGTTGGTCTCCACACGCTCTCCACACGCTTTTCGTTGCTTCGGAACAGCTTTTGCGGTTCGCTGTGAGACCCAACTTGATAACAATATGCTTTACACACTGTCAAAGCACCGTCAACACGGGGTTTCGTCTTCTGACGAAGAACGGCGCACGAGTCACGGGCACAGGCGACGCGCAAAACGTCGGTTTGTCTTCTGGCCAAAACCAAGCACGAGTCACGGGCACAGGCGAAGCGCAAAACGTCGGTTTGTCTTCTGACCAAGAACGGAGCACGAGTCACGGGCACAGGCGAAGCGCAAAACGTCGGTTTGTCTTCTGACCAACAACGGCGCACGAGTCACGGGCACAGGCGAAGCGCAAAACGTCGGTTTGTCTTCTGACCAAGAACGGAGCACGAGTCACGGGCACAGGCGAAGCGCAAAACGTCGGTTTGTCTTCTGACCAAGAACGGAGCACGAGTCACGGGCACAGGCGAAGCGCAAAACGTCGGTTTGTCTTCTGACCAAGAACGGAGCACGAGTCACGGGCACAGGCGAAGCGCAAAACGTCGGTTTGTCTTCTGACCAAGAACGGAGCACGAGTCACGGGCACAGGCGAAGCGCAAAACGTCGGTTTGTCAGGTGCCACTGTCACGGGCGGTCTCTTTGCTGATTACGGAGACAGGCGCAGTCGACGCAAAGCGACATCGGGACCGGCGACCTTCAACCTTTGACGCGACCAGCAATCCCGGACCATTGTCAGAGGCCGCAGCACGTCAGCTGCGTGACGTCGGTCTCTGTGAAGCTGCACTGCGTCAGCTGCGCCACTTCGGTCCCTGAAGCTGCAGCGCGTCAGCTGCGCGACATCGGTGTCTGAAGCTGCAGCGCGTCAGCTGTGCGACATTGGTCTCTGAAGCTGCAGCGCGTCAGCTGCGCAACACCGGTGTCTGAAGCTGCAGCGCGTCAGCTGCGCGACATCGGTCTCTGAAGCTGCAGCGTGTCAGCTGCACGACATTGGTCTCTGAAGCTGCAGCGCGTCAACTGCGCGACATCGGTCTCAAGCTGCAGCGCGTCAGCTGCGCAACAGCGGTCTCTGAAGCTGCAGCGCGTCACCTGCGCGACTTTGGTCCCTGAAGCTGCAACGCGTCAGCTGCACGACATCGACATCGGTCCTCTGAAGCTGCAGCGTGTCAGCTGCGCGCCACTGGTCTCTGAAGCTACAACGCATTAGCCACGGGCTATAGACCCTAGTTTTCACTATGTCGTGCACGCGGCAGAAGAACAATACAAAGTCAGCCGGTGCGTAGAAGGCGCTCGAATGGTCCCCCTTCGACAATTACACTTCTGAAACTTGGTCTGGGCTATTCGAAACTCCGTAGTTCTTTCTTTCGCAAGCTTCAAAGAGCTATTTTCACCGATGGGCGGCTCGATTGCTTTGACGTCCCGATTTATCTTGCGACTCATGGAAATCGAACTCGCATACGGACGGGCGGAGTATATTTCTGGCGGCGCTAAAAAAGTTCGTCCGACGCTACCGCAGGAAGAACCTATTTCCAGTGCGCGCAGAGCGCTTCAAAGGGTTCAAGGGCCGCTGAAACCAAGGCCGACCGAGTCGCAATTCGTTTCGCTCTGGTCTCAAAATCGTGAAACGGAGAGAAGTGAGAAGGAATCGGGATGAAGCTTTCCGTCGTCGTCGTCGTGATCGTGGCTGCTGCTCTGGTGAGATAATGACGCACACAACCAGTAATGAATACTGCACGCAAGTTGAGTGCCCTCCCAAAAATCCGAACCATTGATAATAAGCAATTGTAATGGGCGAGGAAAAGCAATTGTACTGGCGCGGTGTGCTGTGCTGTACTGTACTCGACCGCTCGTGGACAACAGACCTCTTTCCGCAGCTGGCGACGCCCGAGGCCGACGCCAAGAAGAAGAAGTGGGGAAAGAAAAAGAAGAACAAAGGGGGACGAGGAGGATCGAATTGGTGGGACATCATTCCCGGAGTCATCGGCGGAATCAGCAGTCTAGTACACGGCCCGCCACAACCGTACGGATACCCGCCGCAGTACGGGCCGCCTCCGCAGGGATACCAGCGGAAGTCTGCCCATATGACCTATGATGAGTTGTACGGTGGAGGTGAGCGCGTCCGACTGGTGACGACGACGACGACGGCGGCGGCGGCGGCGGCGACGACGACGACGACGACTGTGGCAACAACGGCGACGACGACGACAACCACGACGACGACGACTGCGGCGGCGGCGACGACGACGACGATGGCGACGACGACGACGGCGGCGGCGGCGGCGACGGCGGCGGCGGCGGCGACGACGGCGACGACGACGACGACGACGACGACGACGACGACGACGACGACGACGACGACGACGACGACGACGACGACTTCTCGCACTTTTCAGAAGAGCTAAGCTTGGAGGAGCGCATTGAGCAGCTGGAGAACATCGTGGATCAAGTCGAGCGGGCCAAGAAAAGTGTTTTGCTTGAAGCACTATCTTGAGTGCAGTTTGCGGTTTTAACTTTTACTTTGGCTTCGCATTGCAGGCTTCGAAAAGGGCAAGGGCCAGTTCTTCGAAGACGTGTGGGATGCGGCCGCCGAATACGCCAAGACCTTCGGCAACAGTAATCTCCGTCTGTACGTAGTTTACCAGTTGGCGCAATTGCCAATTTGCGCACTTGTTTTTAAGGCACGATCGACGGCAAGCAGGCGAAGATTGACTTCTACGACGCCGTTCTGAGCTTCGCGCTGGGAGGCGCCGCGGCCGACTTCAACCGGGGGCTGCGTAAGACCAGTTTTGTTTCCTTGGTCTACAGTCGTCAGCGTTGCACTGCGCTTCCACGCCTCGCTCAGAGCGGAAGGGGATCTTCGGCCAAATCTTACCATTCGCGCTCAACGCGCTCACCGGCCTGCTTGGCAAAGGGTGATCAGAGAAGCCGCTGAAGGGCACGCGAAGGGAGAAGATTGTCTGATCGGTTCAGAGAATGCGTGTGGTCGTCGTATCACGGTTCACCACGATTGAAGAATGCATCGCAATGGCACGCTCGTTTGTCTCCTGCGCCGACCTGCACTCGAGAATGCTCCAACGCGTAGTTGCTGTATTTCTAGTGTCTATTTTCTAGTGTAGGTTCCTAGATTGCAAGCAAGAACGTTCAAATCTAACGGAACCCACAAGCGGCCCCTCGCAGTCTTGCCGCTGTAGCAGGTCTTTTCGCCCGGCCTCAGCCGGGCAACACCCCACGAGAACTCGGCGTGCGTGCGTCCGTCCTTTCATTCGTCACGCTGTCAGATCTTGGCGTCGCAACGTCGTAGAGAGACGATCTTGGGCTCCATGCATAGGTAGGTCTCGACTCACTGATCATTCGTCCTGTCCATGTTCGGGACTCAAAAATTTGAATTACGCAGGTTACAGTAACCCAAAGGTCCAATACGCAAAACGGCTTTAACTCGCCCGTCTGATGTTGTAGAGCGGCAATCGACACGTCAAATGAAAGCTCCCGACGTGCCCTTTCATGTAACAGCAAACATTTTTTAATTACTAAAACCCGCGCAAAAACATGCTTCGTTTTACGACATGGAGGGATGTGCGGCGCAGTTCGGTTGCTTTTAATGCGCTCTTTTGTGCTCTGTTAAACGTGGCAAGTTATTGTCAATCAGCGGTGCTCGATTGAGGGATCTTCTTGCTCTAAGAACCAAATCCCGGGCGACAGTACCCTCTCGCGAAGGGTGAATGTGGGAAGCGCAGCAATACGGGAGATGAGCTCTCGCACTCTCTGCGCAAAGAACGCTGCTCTTTGTAATGTCAGTCAGAATATAAACTCAACTTTTTAATACGATAGCTTGTTCTAATTGCCTCGGTATTATTTGTTCCGCAGGATAATTTCTTGAATTCTTTTGGTATTGTTATTGCTCCACTCGGATTTCGACAGATTGTTTTTTGCTATTGTTAGTCATTGTACTTAACTTATTGTTTAAATTGTACTTAAGATGTTCTTGAGGAGAGTGTGTGGGGTAGAGCTGAACTCCGTTAAACAATGGCTTCCATCAAATTGCAGTGTGAAGAGTAAAATATTCTCAAATTGCACGAGGTTTGCTACATGATTGTTATGGATTGCAGTATGCTATCCCCGACTTTCGGAACAATTAAAGAACAATTTAAGAGTTTTAGAATGGTTAAAGTTTTGTTTGTTTTTGCGGCCATTCTAGAATGTTAAAGTTTTGTTTCTGGAATGAGTTAAACAAATATTGTTATTGTTCCTAAGTTGCAAATTGCTAGGCGCAGTTCGTTTACAAAATCAAAGAATTTTGCAAACGAAACGCCTCGGGGCTTCGCGAGCCGACGTTTTGTTGCTTGTACGAAATGCCTGCCTTCGTTTGGATTATCTCTTGCCTGGTCTCGCTTCCGCGCGTTGGGTACCGTACTTGAATCTGTGTAGTGTGCACACTTGGCAAAAGGGTTACTGTAGTAGTAGTTGGCTGACAGAATTAGTTCAAAGGGTCTCGCCACAGATTCCAGATGCGTTATTTTATTATAGATGGGAAAATTTACTCTACTACTTTTCCCCAATTTAGCGATGCCAAGAATTCTTCAAAGCGCTATTCTTGCGACCGTCACGCATATCATTTTGTCTCAAAATACATAGGCTCTGAGCGGCGCTTAGAACAAATCGAACCGCTTTGTCGACTGCCGCGCTATTCTCGTTCAGTCGTCGTCTCCCAACTCACCTTTCCGACAATTTTAGCAACTTCAGCAGCTGCAATTTGAAAAGGGAACAGAATGAAAACTTTCGCCTTATGCCTGACCGGGATCCTGCTAGCCGTTCTTCTGCTCAAGGAGGTACAGTACATAAGTGCAGTGCACAAGGGTAGCCTAGTGTTTGAGCTCGCCTCTTTAAACGCAGGCACTTCAGTTGGCTGTGTACTTTTAGGCGAGCGCCAGCAGCGGATCCGACGAAGACAGCGGTAGGTTATTGACTGAGCGTAACGTAAAATTAATGTACATTTGACACACACATATTATGCCAAAGACCACAGCGTGCTATCGCTCCGGTGTTCAGCAATTCCTCCAATTACAGTAAACTACTTTCTTTCAGGAGACCTGAAGAAACGCGTGGCCAAGCTGGAGAAGAAGATCAGCAAGCTGATGAAGGACGCCGAAGGTGCGATTTTGCATGAATTTGTCAGCAATTTGTGCCAATTTTTGCGAAAAAAAATCCTTTTTTCAGACATGCTGATCACCCTGGGACGAAAGTCGGCCACCCAGAAGCTCGGAGAGGGTCTCCTGGCAGCCTTCACCGTGGGCAACGCCAAGCACGAGTCGCGTACGTAAAATGGCAATGAAATTATTAAACTGCAAATTAAATTATTGAATTGCAAACTCATTAAACTGCAAATTAAATTATTAAACTACAAACTGCTTATTAAGCTGCAAAAATTATTAAACTGCAAATTAAAACAAGTAAGGGATTATTTCTTTCAAAATATAAATTGTCTCAAAGCTAATTCGTTTTCAAACGAATAAATATAATTGATAGATGAAGTAATTTCACATAAAGCAGCAAAATAGAATATATGACACCTAATGTGTAAATATAACATAGTGAAAACTGCACGAGCGAAAACAGAAACAGTGTATACTAATACAGAGGTATCAATGCGACCGAAATAATGAATTCAACGTTTATAATACTCAAACAACCGCGACAATTTGAATAATGCAATATAAACAACACAACCCATCGTTTCAGTGAAGATCCAGCACCAGCTTCTGAGCGTGCTGCCACTGCTGATTGCCGCCGACGGCAAAGACTACGACTACAGCAAGCGTGAGTCTCTCATATTGAGAATACTGTAACATCCACAGTTAAAAATTTCAAAAATCGCATTCGTTCAGGCTCGCAGACCAAGCAGTTCATCAAAGAGGAGATGGAGTTCTTCGGCTTGAAGGTCGTGAAGGTGGGCAAGAACGGCAAGCCCGTTCCCACCAGAAAGGGTGAGAAAATTCGACTTTTTCTATTTTACCATTTTCATTTGCTTCTATTTTGCACCTATAGAAGCGGTGTCGGTGTTCAGGCGAGGGCCTGGGCGACGTCACCACGGATGAGTTCTATGACAAGATCGCTAACATCGTCGAAAAGGGCAAGAAGAAGGAAGGTTTGTGAAATATTTAGTGAGTGTGGGGGGGGGGGGGGGGTCAAGGGGAATACAGGCACCCCTACCATGAGCGCAAGCATGCCATGAGAGGGAACTTCGACTCTAAAGCTACATAAAATCGGGTTGAGCGCGTCAGCGCTCAACCCAATTTGTTCGGCCGGGGGCCAGTGCGCCCCCGGGGACTACGGGTTAGTACTACGTCATATAGGTAGACTTAACCGATCGGGCTGAAATTTTCACCATAGATGTTCATAGTAACAAGAAGTACTGTGCTAAAAGTTCAGCCAAATCGGTTGAGTGGTTCCCGAGATATTAAACGAAAACTGTCGAAAAACTTAGCGATCTTCATCAAATCGCAAGGTTTTCAACCTCGTTCTTGCAAAAGGTAGTAGCTAGGGTAACGTGTTATGGCTCGTTATAACCGGTTACTTTTGGGGTTTTTTATGTTAGAAAATCTCGCCAATCGGTGATGGCTTGCTAGAGTTGCAGCCCAAAGTCGAAAATCCTGAAAATTTGGCTGTCCCTATCTCCAGACGGCCGAGCTCTACTGGTGCAAGCTGGAGCGCCAGTCGACGTGATTCGCCCTAGACCACCATAGGGTGAACAAATGTGTAAAACATTTCATCTTCCTAGGTTGTACGGTTCCTGAGATATGGATGCACAAAAGTCGGTATCGGTACGGATACGGGGCCTGGCTCAAGACGGCCGAGCTCTACTGGTGCAAGTTGGGGCGCCAGTCGTAGTGATCCGCCCTAGACCACCATAGGGTGAACAAATGTGTAAAACATTTCATCTTCCTAGGTTGTTTGGTTCTTGAGATATGGATATCCAAAGGTTGGAACCAGTACAGTATGACATTATAACAAAATCGTAAATTCGTATAGTCGATGTTAAAATGAACGGTAGAGTGGTGATATGTATTGGAGGTGTTGTGGGTGGACTCTAGAAGGGTGCTGGGTGGCAGAATGGCATTATGACGAAATCGTAAATTCGCATAGTCGATGTTAAAATGAACTGTAGAGTGGTGATATGTATTGGAGGTGTTGTGGGTGGACTCTAGAAGGGTGCTGGGTGGCAGAATGACATTATGACGAAATCGTAAATTCGTATAGTCGATGTTAAAGTGAACTGTAGAGTGGTGATATGTATTGGAGGTGTTGTGGGTGGACTCTAGAAGGGTGGTGGGTGACAGAATGACATTATGACGAAATTGTATATTCGTATAGTCAATGTCAAAATGAACTGTAGAGTGGTGATATGTATTGGAGGTGTTGTGAGTGGACTCCAGAAGCGTGGTGGGTGACAGAATGACGTTATGATGAAATCGTAATTCGTATAGTCGTATAGCTGTTTGTGCATCCAACCTCCTGAGGCCAGACCTGTCTGTGCATCCAACCTCCTGTAGCCAGACCTGTCTGTCCGTCCAAAGTCCTGTGGGGTTTTCGAGGACACAGAACACGAATCCAGTGTTTGTTTCTGGATTCGAGCTGCCCTTTGCTCATGACCTCAATGGTACCCACTCCTGCAAACCTGTCCGTGAGGAGGAACCCCTCCCCCACCCCCCCCCCCCCCCCTCCCCCTTCCCAACCCCGACCTCCTCCCGCTGAAGGTGTCCACTTCGTGGACATGGACAGGGAGTGTATTCTAGGAAAGTTCCCCCCATAGTGGGGGGTAAGGACAGGTGAATTTGTTCGGGCTGAAGTTGAACAGGCTGTTTATCTCAGATGACTTCTCAGCCTCTAAGCTACACGAACAAATTCAGCGTGCTCTGTTTGCGGGTGCCAAACTCGCTTCAGAGTGAGCAGTGCAGCTCTGAATTAGCACTAAGTCCTAAGTACTTCGATTCGATACATGGGTTAGTGGGTGCACGGACGCACGGCGCCTGTTGATGTAGGAATGTGGGTGGGCGAGGGGGGGGGGGGGTGGGTCGTTTGCCCTTGCACATGTTGCGCTGCGCTTACTGCATACGTTACGTTGTTTGAGTGCTGCAGTGGTAGACACCTACTCGCGTTTCGTCAGTGGTGAGTGAGGCGCGTACCCGCCTGCGGGTTGTGCCTATGTGAGAACCGTCGTGCGTGTGAGCAGAGCACGCTGAATTTGTTTGCGTAGCTTAGAGGCTGAGAAGTCATCTGAGATACACAGCCTGTTCAACTTCAGCCCGAACAAATTCACCTGTCCTTACCCCCCACTATGGGGGGAACTTTCCTAGAATGACTATTACTGTCAAACTTATGCCTGCTACGCTTATAAACTGCTCTAACTCGCACGTCTTGCGTCGTTGAGAGACGATCTTGAGCTCATTGGATAGGTCTCGACTCACTGATCATTTGTCCCCAGTTTAATGACTCAAAAATTTGAATTTCCCGAGTTACAGTAACCCAAAGTTCAAAGCTGTTTTCACTCTTCAGGCGAGCGCCAGAAGTTGCTGGACGCCGTCGAGATGGCCGGACTCCGAGTCTGCCCAGAGAAGAAGGGCTGCAAGGACTCGAAGAGCAGCAGCGGAAGCTCCGAGAGCAAGGAGAAGGAGAGTAAGGGTTCGTCGGAGAGTAAGAGCTCGGAGAGCAAGGAGAAGAGCAAGAGCAAGAGCGAGAGCGAGAGCAAGGAAAAGAGCTCGGAGAGTAAGAGCAAGAGTAAGAGCAAGAGTGAGGAAAAGAGCTCGGAGAGCAAGAATAGCAAGAGCAAGAAGAGTTCTGAGGAGGATTAGAGTGGGAGCGTAAGAGTGATACAATTTCCAAGTACGCCGCCCGCTCTAACAGTGAAGCGCTGAAACTATGGCCGCATTGCATTGCAACTGGCTCCATACGCACGAAACACGCAAGTGAATGGTGAATGGTTGGCCACAGTGACGCATATTGTGACAGTTGAGACGAAAGTGAGTGACCAAACCAATTCCTTCAATTCATACGCACGTGAATATTCGAAATCACGTCCCTATGATGATGAAGTCAAAATAGCCTATAAATTTGCCATTAAACTCAAGGAATGCGTGCAGGAGCCCCTGCAGTGAAGCTCCTGGTGTGTGTAGTGTAGCCATATAAACCACTACGGTTGCTGCACCATTCGCGCAGTCACTCTGACTGCTGCCAGTCTACCAGTCTACGGCTCTGAGTCTTTTCCCATTTGTCTTCCTCTTTAGACGTGCGTGCGTCCCAAGTAGTCCCAAGGTCACTATAGCGCGACAGCCAAGCCAATCACCAATACTACCACTATACCAATACTGCACGTGTGCATAATAACTGAATAACTCCTCCCGCATAATGGTTGTCGAAAACGTTGTCAGAGACGGGCGGTCTGGCATGAGAACTGGCATGCTTACACACTAGTAGTTGGATGTAGAACACTCACCTACAACAACGATCGCCTGCAACAGAAGATGCGAATGTTGCATTCACAGCCCACAACCCATATAACCCCACTTACGTACATATGCTCGCCGGTTGTATTCTTCTCAAGAACCGATTCTCTCTCTGGGTTGATGAAGCAGCTTGGCCCTATACCTTGTGTCTCAAAAATCCAGCCCCCCCCCATCTACAGCAAGCTGTAGAAAACTCTAAGCAGTGAAACTTGCACAGGTTAAAGGTCAACGTCTTGGCACATCTCATACCAATTTTCAGCGTCACACACCCACTCATGCGGGAATTGTGGCGCAAAACGCAAGATTGATCAATTTCTCAAGACTCGCTGGCTTCTGTGAGCTACAACTTTCGCTACACTGGAGCTAATTTGATGCGACTTGTACCATTTTGAAGAGGACAAAACAAGCTTTCGAATGGTTTTGGAACGAAAATTGTATCTCATAGCACGCATGCGAACGATCGAAGCAAAATCGATCGGCCGACCCCAAATCAGGGCGCGCCAGCTCCTCTTCCTGCTGGGCGGCCTCGTCAACGAGGGCCAACAGCCGCGACTAATTTTGCGTTTCACGTCATAATTCCTGCGTGAGCGGGCGTATGACGATGAAAGTTGGTATGAGATGTGCCAAGACATTGGTCTTTAATCTGTGTAAGTTTCATTGCGTAGAGTTTTTCATAGCTTGCTGTGGATGGGGGGGGGGGGGCTGGATTTATGGGACACCCGGTAGAAGATTCTTAGCTCGTTGATCTGCCTCAGATAGTGTAGTACTCTATCTTCCCACTGCCTCTACACACGCAGGAAAGCAGTGTATTCCTTGTCGGTGCGTTCCGCTTCTTCGGGGTCGATGGTACTCTGTCCGTGCAGAGTGCATTCTGCAGCAGCCCCACTGAAGCTGAATGCAACGCATTCGGTGTTTTCCTCGCAAGCTTCAGCGCAGGCCAGCAAACGGCGGGTCGACACGGTTTCCAGGGCTGGATAGGCGAACTTCTTGCCCTCTTTCCATCGGATAAAGTGGATCGGGGGAGGTGGCGGCGCTGCAAAATTTGCACAATCGATTTCTTACACATATGCAGAACTCGGGTTGAAGTGCGTGCCTGCGTGCGTGCGTGCGTGCGTGCGCGCGTGCGTGCGTGCGTGCGTGCGTGCGTACGTGCGTGCGTGCGTGCGTGCGTGCGTGCGTGCGTGCGTGCGTGCGTGCGTGCGTGCGTGCGTGCGTGCGTGCGTGCGTGCGTGCGTGCGTGCGTGCGTGCGTGCGTGCGTGCGTGCGTGCGTGCGTGAGTGCGTGCGTGCGTGCGTGCGTGCGTGCGTGCGTGCGTGCGTGCGTGCGTGCGTGCGTGCGTGCGTGCGTGCGTGCGTGCGTGCGTGCGTGCGTGCGTGCGTGCGTGCGTGCGTGCGTGCGTGCGTGCGTGCGTGCGTGCGTGCGTGCGTGCGTGCGTGCGTGCGTGCGTGCGTGCGTGCGTGCGTGCGTGCGTGCGTGCGTGCGTGCGTGCGTGCGTGCGTGCGTGCGTGCGTGCGTGCGTGCGTGCGTGCGTGCGTGCGTGCGTGCGTGCGTGCGTGCGTGCGTGCGTGCATGCGTGCGTGCGTGCGTGCGTGCGTGCGTACCATAACTCCCATCGCAAGCGTCGAACTCACGGGGAATTTCGCAGAACACTCTGGCGGGTCCGCCCTCACTGCAGGGGGCTTCATAGGTCCCAGGGGAGTCCTTGCTTGTTTTGCTGCTCAGTCGGCATGCCCCCAAATAGAAGTCGAACGACTGGCACCCCGGCAGCAGGGTGTCGCCCGCGCAGGCCTGCCGACACTCGTCTACGGTCAGATCGGGGATCTCCAATCCGGCCTTGTCTACGCAGGCGCTCGTGGCAAGAGTCCACTCGGAGTCTGCTAACGGAGAAAGGTCAAGCGAAGAATGCCTGCTCTGCATCGCTACCGTAGTACCTCGCGCGTCGACCCTCTCCGAGTAGACGATCTCCTTCCGGTGATCGAAGTAGTATCCGTCGGGATAGGCGCACGGTTGGGTGAAATCGATGTCGGGATGGGCGATGGCTTCCGCTGTACTGCGATCGTTGAGGAAGCACTCTCTGTTGACCGACATGATGGAGCGGCAGGTTGGGCGGGACTCGCATAGGCTGCGGCACTCGTCGATGAACTTGTCCCAGAAGTTTTGGTCCCTCCAAAGCATGTCGTGGACTGTGTTGTGCAGGCAGGCGTTGGCCTCTGTGCTCCAGGAAGAAAGGGCTGAAGTGGCAGGGTTGTGCAGTGGGCGGTGTGCTGCACTGGTAGGCAAGGCAGATAGTGGCCGTATAGTGGCCCCAACCAGTTCTCAAATTGAAGGCTTCAAAAAAGTACCAAAATGTGCCAAAATCACTTGAAATAGCCATGGGCATGGGGGTGGGTTCGGAGGGGGAGGGGTGGGTGGTGGTACACCTCCGGTTGGTGGTGGTGGTTTGGGGGGGGGGGGAGGGGGGAGATTGCAACACTCCTCTCGCCCCAATTACGAGTGAGGAAGGTGTTGGTTAAGCTACTACTTCGAAGAAACTGTAGGCGAGGAACAGGTCTGACATACACATTACACACCTGCTTCGACAATGACGCCAGGTGACACAGCAGACACTAGAACGACCAGCACGACGAACTTTGACGAGTGGTCCACTGGAGAACCCATCGCCTTCTGAGTACCGTCCCGTCTAAGACTAAGACTCTGCAAGCTTCTTGATGCTGGCGAATC
This sequence comes from Linhomoeus sp. GSCO2_2, assembly GCA_030248115.1. NCBI lineage: Eukaryota > Metazoa > Nematoda > Chromadorea > Monhysterida > Linhomoeidae > Linhomoeus > Linhomoeus sp. GSCO2_2. The sequence goes on along the minus strand of JASAMZ010005723.1, from coordinate 1,412 downwards.
GCTGAAGACTGTCTGTCAAGGAAACTGGGAGAAGATCTGGCGAGAAAGGAAAGCAGGCAGGAAAGACCAGGGTGACCAATAGAAACTCATTTTAGTTTCAGTTTCAGTTAAAATTCTGATGCTGTCCGAGTTTCCGTTTCCGTTTCAGTTTCAGTTATGCCATCAGCATCTTCTGAGTTTCAGTTTCAGTTATTGAGTTTTAGTTATTGAAGGTCAAAATGTCACTATATTTACCTTTAAAATCGTATTTGGATGTTAATATTTTGAGAGAAATTTTTGAACTTTGGCCTTGTTCTTTGGCCAACTGTGCCGAAACATTATCCAATTGTTTAACTTAGTGCAAAATTTGCCGAACATTTTGCCAAAATATGACGGAATTTTGCTAAATGTCACAATCAAATAACTGAAACTAATCTGCGAGTTTCAGTTTCAGTTTCAGTTAGGGCGTCCCTAGCAGTTTCAATTCAGTTTCAGTTAACTGATTGTAACTGAAACTGAAACTGAAACTAGTTTAAGTTTCTATTGCCCACCCTGGGAAGGACAAGGAAGGAGAGAGAAAGAGAAAGATACATAGGCTGTCCGCACAACCGTTTGCACGTACCTCATATGTACGTCGTATGGGGCTGCTGGGCAACCAGTGGGCGACCGAGCTCGACTGAGAGGATTAGAACAATGTCATTGGGAGCGAACTAGGTTTGTGCCACTGGCTCGGCCCACGCGAAAACACCAGGATGGCGAGGCTACTCCCGATCAGGTGATTCGCGAAGGAATTAGTCAGTGCGTGCTTATATTGTTATAAAGTCATACAGTACCCTAACACTGGATGTATTATTCGAGCCGCTTGAATAAGTGTTGCCACTGAGAGCAATACCACTGAGAGTATCACAGCTTGCTGTAAGTGTACTCCTGTTCAAAGTCGGCATAGGCGGGCCACCCGGTTGTTTTCATGACCTTGTACGGACCAATGTCCGACAGCTGGGCGATGAGATCACAACTTGGGCAGCCCTACGCTGCAGTTTTGTACAGTAGACACTGATGCGAGTGTTGCCCGCACAAGACAAAATAGCGGTTGAAAGTGAAACGCCATTCACGGTCGAACAGCACGCGTTTTGCAAACACATAGCGAAATCGCAACCATAATAAGCTCTTACGTGCCTGGACTGGACGGACACACGTACACATAATGCACATACCGGAACACAGTACGCGTATTGATTAGAAGGCTACACCGGTGTCGTATCTATTTCCAACATTTCAAGCGCATAATCCATTGCTTTGTGCTGTGGTTCCCGTAGGGCAGGCGCTCGCCACTGGCCCTGCCGTGTAGATCACTCCATTCAACATGTTTCCCTTAATGAAGCGGCGTTTCATTATTCAATGCTTGAGAAATTAGGCTTGTTTGTGGACTGAAG
>JASAMZ010005718.1:0-29492 GCA_030248115.1 Linhomoeus sp. GSCO2_2 | reverse complement strand
AGTGGCGGTCGTGTGGCGCGAAGCTTGACGAGTCTCTGAAAAGCCACAAGCGCTGTGGGATGGAGAAAAGTACAAAATACAGGGGTTGTTTCCACCCCCCCCCCCCCCCCCCAAACTCCACTTTCGCAAGTTCAACGTTGACTGGCAGCTGAATTAGCCTAGAGTCATGCCCACAGTTGGAAATTGTCGGTTGTTTTACTGTTAGTAAGAGCAATGCAGGCGTGCACTGAGAAGACTACCGATATTTTGTGGGAAACAAAGGCCACAAACTACCGCACCTCAGTGTAATCCGGCTATCTATGGGCAATGGAACATCAGCTCCTGTAGTTTCCACTCTGCGGCCCTGCAATTTGTCCACTGTAACTGACGATTCTCTCACGTGGCACAATACTCTGCAGGGTTGGGCAAATGAGCTAAAATACCACATACAACAGCGAGTTGGCGACATGTCAGAGGGTGATGTTGTTTCGGTCATTGTCGTTGAAAGGAAAATCATTCAAATAATTTCCTACTGTGCTGCGCTCTGAACCGTTGTCGTGATTTGGCGTTGGACAGAAGTCAATATAAAATGTGCATCTGTGGTCGACAGCAATTTGAATTTTGATAGATAGGTGCGATTGAGGGGGGGGGGGGTAACCCCCCCCCCCTAGCCTTGGCAATCCGGATGGGATTTCCGGATACCCCCCCCCCCCCCTTTTTCGCCCGCAGGCCACCCCCCCCCCCCCCCCCCCCCCCCCCCCCCACTTACCCAAAGGAAACCGAAACAAGACTAGTAGACGGGGGCAAAGCCCCGCGGGGCACTCCTCCCCTACTTCAGACCAATTTTGGAAGGTAAGTGGGCTTACGAATGAGGATGCCAACTAACCAATGAGACGGACCAGTACAGCCTCCTGGCCATTCCGATTGCAAAACGAATAGCAAATTCGGAATCGCAACCCCCTAAAACCTCACATTCAATAAATAACACGCCTTGCTTCATATGAGCACTCACAGACAAGTTTTCGTGACAAGTACGGTAACAAGCAAATTCTTCAAAAATAGTCTCAAGTGTTTCCAAAACGAAAAAGCAATGGCCAGATTCGAGATCAGCGACCCTGAAAAGCCAGAATCGAATACCTACACGGTAGGCGTCCCGGGCAACTCCAGCACTCAAAATTTCAAATTCAAATTTCCCGCCAAAAGACGCGTCGGTCGAAAAAAGTGCTAATAACAAAAACAACGTATCTTTGGAACAAAAACAACGTATCTTTGGCTCTATCACGTGAAGATCAAGTTGACACCAAAATGTCTCAACTGCCCCTACTTTGCACCAAAATACCAAAAATATTACAAAAAATTTGAAATTTTGCCCAAAAATCTACTTCGGCCACGCATTTTTCTCTATTCCCCGAAAGACGTTCATGAGAACTAAAAAGTCACCAACTATCATCGAAATCGATCCGCACAGCAACGAATAGGAAAGGTGGGCATTTTGAATTTCGACCCAAAAACCGATTTTTCTAAATTTTCACCCAAATGTGAGCGATTTCGAAAAAAGTTCTATTACCAAGTTCTATTACAAAGTTGTAGAGCTCGCCGAGCTTTATCAAATGGTGTTTGTCCCATTGCGATAGAAGCACCCCACCAAAAGTTACGCCTGCCCAAAGTTTTGCCCAGAAACCCGGAACCCAACTTTCGGCAATATTTCCCGGCTTGGGCTGCATCTGACAGAATTCATCAGTCTTGTGCGCTAATTGACTATCTGAGATACGCCAATTGCCAAAGAACTAGAAGACTTACTTCAAAAATAAAACACTTACATCCCGGACCGCGAACCCTATTTTTGGGTCGAAAAACCCGGTTTTTGATACCCGGCCCGGGCAAGCCCGCACCCAGCCCGACGGCGCCCCCACCATCGGATAGCCCAATGTCTTTTACATATTCGGCCTTAAGCTCGTCTCCGTCCGTTCTACCAGAACACTATTCTAAGCGTCCAAAGTTCGTCGGAGCCCGAAAAACCGGGTTTTTGGCAACTTGCCAAAAATCGGGTCCCGTACGGAAGTTGAGATCCCCGATGCAGGTTTTTCCATCCAGAGACCTATCGAACAAAAAAAAATTCGCCCCGATCGGCCATCCCTAGCCCGACTTATGAGCGTTCCAATTTACACAGAATCCGCACGATCACTATAGCACTCCTCCCTTTTGGAGGCGAGGAGTGCAAAAAAGTAGGGAAATTTTCCCAAAAATCAGTCCAAAATTGGTCAATTTTTGCCTGCGGCGCTATTTTTGCGTATTTTTGGCCATTTTCTATGAAATTCGCGCCATCATAGAGCAAAAATAGCTAATTTTTGGCACTTTTTAGGTATATTTGTCGACGCCCCCCCCCCAGTTCGAGCCGCCCAGAAACTGGATTCCTGATCACGAGACCCCCCCACCACACACCCCACCCCCCCCCCCCGCCCTGGCCCAATTCAGGAACGCACCTATGATTTGATAGAGAGCCTACCCCGTACAACGGTTGTAGCGAACTGACCTGACCGACTCCCAGTACCGCAGCGCTTCTTCAGTGTCGATTGCATTCAACCAGCGCTCTCCCATGAAAGAGATATCCTCTGTTGCACTGCACAGTTCCGTTTCGATCCAACCTCTGAAGTATACGCTGCAAGTGCGCAACATTTGTGGTAATCCTCCACACGATGCCAAATCATTACTCACCGCGAAGACACTTCTGAAGGGACAAACAATTGGGACCGCCAGGCCGCCCATATCCATTGCCATTAACTCATTATTTACCGCCAGATTAGTCGGGCCCCAACTAACGACGTTAGTCGGCGGAGATTAGTCGGGCCGCAGACTCGATCATTTTATGGACGTTGTGTTAATCGAGGGGCCCGGTCAGTTGAGTCACCAACTCATCTGGCGTAGTCGGCACTTAGGTTAGCCGAGCGACTGACTCACCCAACTTAGTCGGCTGCTAGACCAACTTGTTTCCGGCTAACGTCGTTAGTCGGCGTGAAAATCCCGACTAACGACGTTAGCGACCCGCTACGGGACGAAGTTATATAATGAGTTAACTGGTATTCCGTGCTGCTGCAGGGCTCTAAAACAAGCAATATGTAGTGTACTTCGTTCAGTTACGTATTGCTGGCCGGTATAACCTCTCACGAGGGCGGAATAGGTCGGTACCGTATGCTAGCCTTTCGCATAGTACCGTAGTGCAATCACTAGTGCCTTTAGCCCGTAGGTGATACTCCATACTCTACAGCTGAATGCCTATGGAAACAGAGCCACATGTATTGACCTATGGAAAGCAGCCACTGTTCACAACCACGCTGCCACACAGCCACTGCTCACAACAGCCCATAGGAGAATCAGGTAGATCTAAAACAATTTGACACAGTGCCTATGCCAGTGCCTGCATCTACTCTGAAGCTTGTGGAATTTGTGCATTCTTATGGAGCCGATGTATTGACCCATGGCGCCCAGCCACTGCTCACAACAACACAGCCACACAGCCAATGCTCACATCAGCCCATAGGTGATTCAGATAGATCTAAAGTCATTTGGCACAGTGCCTTTGCCAGTGCCTGCATTTACTCTGAAGCTTATGGAAATTGTGCATACTTATGCAGCCCATGTATTGACCCATGGTGCCAAGCCACTGCTCACAACAGCCCATAGGAGAATGAGATAGATCTAAACCATTTGATGTTGTGCCCTTGACAGTGCCTGAATTTATGGTTGCACCAGTGCCCATGCCTCAGAATACACTGAATTCAACCCACTGACATTTGTGCTTTGCCCATAGGTGTTTTCAGGTTTATGTCGTTTGACAAAGTGCCCCTGTCAGTGCCTGCATTTACTGTCACACCTGTTCCCGTGCCTCTGAATACACCTCAGAGTCTCACAGCGACAACTCTGCAGTGAACGGTGACACAAAAGTGCAAAATTTCCACAAAAGTGGCCTGCAGACACTCCTTAGTGCTCAGAATGTACTGTGCAGCCGATATTTTTGCGAATTTTGTGGAATTTAGTCATCAGCCAATCTCCACGATAGGAGACGTTCTATTCCAGGCAAAGGCGGTTCTTTTGATGTATAGATCTCCAGGATCCGTCAACTGTGTCAAGAGTTATCGTGTTAACAAACAGACAAACAGACAAACAGACAGACATTTGCCGCTTAGTATATAGGACTAGTGCCTTTAGCCCGTAGGTGATACTCCATACTCTACAGCTGAATGCCTATGGAAACAGAGCCACATGTATTGACCTATGGAAAGCAGCCACTGTTCACAACCACGCTGCCACACAGCCACTGCTCACAACAGCCCATAGGAGAATCAGATAGATCTAAAACAATTTGACACAGTGCCTATACCAGTGCCTGCATCTACTCTGAAGCTTGTGGAATTTGTGCATTCTTATGGAGCCGATGTATTGACCCATGGCGCCCAGCCACTGCTCACAACAACACAGCCACACAGCCAATGCTCACATCAGCCCATAGGTGATTCAGATAGATCTAAAGTCATTTGACATAGTGCCTTTGCCAGTGCCTGCATTTACTCTGAAGCTTATGGAAATTGTGCATACTTATGCAGCCCATGTATTGACCCATGGCGCCAAGCCGCTGGTCACAACAGCCCATAGGAGAATGAGATAGATCTAAAGCCATTTGATGTTGTGCCCTTGACAGTGCCTGAATTTATGGTTGCACCAGCGCCCATGCCTCAGAATACACTGAATTCAACCCACTGACATTTGTGCTTTGCCCATAGGTGTTTTCAGGTTTATCTAAAGTCGTTTGACAAAGTGCCCCTGTCAGTGCCTGCATTTACTGTTGCACCTGTTCCCGTGCCTCTGAATACACCTCAGAGTCTCACAGCGACAACTCTGCAGTGAACGGTGACAGAACAGTGCGAAATTTCCACAAAAGTGGCCTGCAGACACTCCTTAGTGCTCAGAATGTACTGTGCAGCCGATATTTTCACAAATTTTGTGGAATTTAGACATCGGCCAAAGTCCACAATAGGAGATGCACAACTACAGAGAATGGCGGTTCTTTTGATGTATAGATCATCGCGATCCGTCAACTGTGTCAAGAGTTATCGTGTTAACAAACAAACAAACAGACAAACAAACAAACAGAGTCCACGCCCTTTAGTATATAGGATGTACATACAGTATGTACCTATAATGTACACTGTATCGGAATGCACACAAAGTACCCAACGTAAATAGGTTTGTGCTGACGGAGATGACGGTCAGCGGCGCTGGTCGCTTCAACTACTACTGGACAACGCTGGTCAGCATAGCGTGTCTGTACAACCTGCTCCTGCTGGTTGCTCGAACGGCATTCGACGATCTACGCCTCTTTCGTCTGTGGACTTGGCTCGACTACGGAACAGACTTGCTCTTCCTAATCGACATCTTCGTTCAGTCGAGGAAAGGTGCGTGCCCCTCTCTGTCAACCACGAACTCTGATGACATACTCGTGTTGAGCTATTTCACTTAGAATACGTGGCGCCGGAAGGGACGACCGTCTACGACGTACGGCGGTTGCTACACAACTATTACCACTCTGCCGGCTTCTGGATGGATGTGGCGGCGCTGCTGCCCACCGATGTGCTGCTGCTGCTCGTCTGGCCGTCTCAGCCGTTGCTGCGCGCCAACCGCCTCCTCAAATGCCACCGGATGGTCGAGTTCAGCGAGCGTACTGAGGCGAACACCGAGTTCCCCAACTTGTTCCGTATCCTGCGCATGCTGACCATAGTCTTCATCATCTTCCACTGGAACGGCGCCGTCTACTTCCTCCTCAGCAAGGCGTTCGGCATAGAAAGTGCTTGCCTTGTCTCCTACCCCACTAGCCAGCATGTACACGGCGGTGTATGTACATGTATCACTCTCAAATCAGGGCCCGGTCTGACCGACTGGATGTTCCAATACGACAAGATCCGGGACCCAGTGCTGCCGGTGTGCGACGTCTGGGAGAAGGGTTGCCTCTTCTACGGGTCGGAGAACGAGACGAGGGAAGAGGGCGTGCCGCCCCACTGGATCTACGGAGGGGAAGTGTTCAACAAGACGGCCGACTCCATGCTCAATTCCCACCTGAGAGCCTGGTGGTGGAGCGAGCAACGGCGCAACTCCACCAACCTCATACGATTCACCAACTTCACGCGACAGTACCTCTTCTCCATCTACTGGTCGGCGCTGACACTCACCACGCTGGGAGAGCAGGTGACGGGCTAGTGAACCACACGTCACTGAGTCACGTCCAAATTTTCATAGTTCTCATTTAGACCCCACCAGTGGAAAACGTCCAGTTTTTGTTCGTGATCGTCGACATACTGATCGGCTTGCTGATCTTCGCTGCCATCGTTGGTAAGGCGTACTCATTCTATCAATGTCATCCACTTGTCAACCAAAGGGTACCCTAACAGGTACGGTCAGCAGCATGATCTCCAACATGAACGCCAATAGGGCCGAGTTGGACGAACGCCTGGACGGGGCCAAACAATACATGGAATACCGCAAGGTCGACAAACTGCTGCAGAAACGTGTCATAAAGTGGTTCAACTACATGTGGGCGCAGAAACAGACAGTCGACGAGGAAGCCATTCTAGACACTCTCCCAACAAAGATTCGCGCCGAAATTGCTATCCAAGTCCACCTGGAGACACTCAAGCGCGTCCGCATCTTTCAGGTTCGTTGCCTGCCCAAAGCCCTACCCGTTGCCTGCCCAAGACAGAGCAAAATGTTCTGCTCATTTAGGACTGCGACCCTGGACTGTTGGTGGAGCTGGTGGTCAAGCTGAAGCTTCAAGTATTCAGCCCTGGCGACTACATCTGTCGGAAAGGCGACGTGGGGAAGGTTAGCATCTTGCCATTCGAGAATACACTGTATGTAGATGTATGTATGTGGAGAGGTGTGCCCACACAAATGTACATAAATGTATCGCTACCCAGCAGGAGGCGGCCGTTGAATTCGCTCACTCTTTCTAGGAGATGTACATCGTGAAACGGGGTTCTCTCAACGTGGTGAGTGACGACGGCACCAAGGTGTTCGTGACACTGGGAGAAGGCAGCGTGTTCGGTGAGCTGAGCGTACTCGACATCGCCGGCAACAAGAACGGTAACAAGAGAACCGCCGCCGTTAGAAGCGTCGGCTTCTCCGACCTCTTCGTCCTGTCCAAGGACGACCTCCAGGCGGCGCTGGACGAGTACCCAGACACACGAAGGCTCATGCTGCAGAAAGGTAGAGAATCCTCCACAGTGCTAATTGCACAAACACCGCTGACTAGACAGCTCTCTTCAGGACGTGAGATTCTACTCAAAGATGGCCTGCTAGACGCAGGGAAGGAGGCGGAGGAAGCGGGCAAAGGGGAGGGAACCTTCCGTACTCTGGATCAGCGCCTCGACCACACGGCGGCGCAGGCGGCCGACTTCGAGAAAAAGCTGGACGACCTCTACGCCGACTTCGCGAAAACCACAGCCCTGACGAAGCAACGTATCACGCGTCTGGAACGAATCTACCAAGCTAACAAGGTGGCCATCAAACGCGATTGTTTATTGGGAAAGTTGTAACTTCGTTCTAACTACACAACTGTTAGAGAGCAACGGTGCGCAATAACAGAAAATTCGGGCAACAGACATCATCGTGAACAGTTCCGTTCGCGCTCCTCATCTCCACGGCGGCGGGTAGCCGAACATTGGGGGAAACGGCGGGAATTGTTGGCGGGGTCTCGGCTGCATCACAGGCGCCGTCGGTAGACGAGGCGTCAATATCTGGACGTTGGCTCCGGACGAAGACGTCGGCGTCGTCGTTTTGCTGCTGAGAATGTCCGCCGCCCGACTGTCGACCGACGACGACGGCGGCTTCTCCTGCGCTCTCATCTCCTTCAGCAGCTCCTCTCTCGCCACGTCCAGTCCAGCCGAGAAGTCGGACATGCCGGCCCTGGAGGCGCCGGCGACTTCGGCTTCGAGCGCCTGCTGCTTCGCCCTCTGTTCCACCTGCTCGTTTCTGGCGTCCTCCACGACGGCCTGCAGCTTGCTGCGCAGCGCGTCCAGCGTCTCGGCGGGGACGTTGAGCACGGGATTCTTGGCGATGGAGACCAGTTGCTGCAACTGGGCCGGCTGCTTCGTGGCCAGGCGGAAGAGGGCGGCTCTGGCGTTGGGGAAGTCGACGATCATCTGGAGGACAGCGTTCTTGTTCTTCTCCAGCTGCTGCTTGGCCGTCGACAGCACCTGGTCGATGATCTTCAGCAGCATGCGGTCCTTGTCGTTCTGCGGCTCCGGCTCCTGCAGCTCCACTTCCTCCCCCTCCGCCGCTTCTTCCACGACGCGACTCTGCGCCGGCCGCTGCTGCTGCAGCCGCCTTCTGTCGTCCACGTCTCCCGCCGTCTGCCGACCGCGCCTCTCCGAGACGGCCGGCGCTCGCCTCTCGTCCACATCCATGAATTCTACGGGTCGCTCGTTCTCTCCCTCGCCCTCCATGGCCGTCGTCTTGCTTCCAGACTCTTCTTGGGCCGTCTTCTGTCCATGACCGTACTCGAACACTTGCATGTAGCGGAGGACGGAGACAGGCTTCAAGATCTGATCCAGCAGCTCGTTCAGAACCGCCTCCTCCACCTCCTGGAAACATCATCATACGGTTACATACAGCAGACTCACAACAGCACGACGATTGACGAGACGCTGTCACTATACCAACTAGAGACACACAGACTACCCACCTGTTCCAGCGGCCTAAGGTCTGTGATCTGGAGCGGCGTGCTGACGGGTACACGCCAGTCGGTCAGGAGCTTCTGAAGCCAGCGCACGTGCTCCAGCTTGAAGTTGAACTTGTCCTGCAGGCGTCGCATCAGTTCGGGATTCCAGTCCTCGTAGAGGTCCACCCTGTGCCAGTGGACGTCCCTGATGGAGTAGTAGAGGGCGTCCCGGGGGCAGAGTCGGCGGTAGTAGTTGGCGGAGAGCTTCCGAGCGGAGTACCAGCCTTCCTCGAGGCTCTTCTCGCAGGAGGGCGGCATGTCGGCCAGCGCCGCCTCCATCAGCTCAGCGGTGGCCGCCGGCGTTGGGTGGTTGTACAGCTGGAGGGGGACGGACGGCCGACACCACTTCCTCCAAGAGCCGCCAGAGGACGACACCGACGACGACAGGGGGACAGGCGCCCGGCGCCAAAGCTGCCGCTCCTAGAGGACACACCACATCGTCTGTACGCTGGGCGTGTCGATCAAACACCGAGGCTAAACTACAGCCGTCCTCCAATGTCGCGGTGAAGTACTCGACCCGGGTGGAAGCATTCGGCGCAGATGGCACCTCCTCCTACCAAATCTCGGCAAGCAGACAAATTTGCTGCCTGCCGGCGCTCTATGTAGCAAATGCTTGCCTGCGGCGTCGCAGATGCGAAGATTTTTACCTTCGAAGACAGAAGAACAAAAATTCTGCTAACAAAATAATAGTAGCCGACGGTAAGTCCCCCCCCCCACCCCAACTGTAGCAGTGTAGCCAAAGGATCCCGACTGTGGCAGCGCAGAGAAAAGAAGCGCCAAGCACCGACCGGCGGCGATGGGTGGGGCGGTGACCCTCTTGTGATGTCGGAAGACGAGTCGGGACTCTTGGGGCAGCAGGATCTTGTGGGTGATGAGGCGACTGTTCTCCTTGTCGGCCAGCTCCTGCTGGTAGCGCTCGCGCATCTGCAGTCGAACCTCCTCGCTCGGAGTGCTGATGCACAGCGCCGTGTACTTCTTCGGCTGCTGCTTCGCCTTCTGCATGCTTTCGTTAGTTGACGAATAGCACACGAGTCTGGCCTAGTCTACTGCAACCAATGGGGGAAGGGGGGGGGGGGGCGTATTTGATATCCCCACGAGGTGGGGGATGCTCCACTTATAAAACTGTGCATGAACAGACTAAATTGTGCATGAATAGACTAAATTAAGCGCATTTATTTGGGGGGGGGGCATAGGTTCCTACCAGATTTGGTCCGGGGGGGTCAACTGAGGGTCGAGGGGGGTGGGTCATCCGGAACCGGATTCCGGTTCCGGATGACCATTTAAAAAACTAGGGGGGTCTTTTAATGAAGGAAAATTTGCAGTTTTTGCTTCAAAAAGTGCAGAAAAACGTGTATTTTACTCATTCAGTACCGCATACATACACATAAACGCCATTTACTAGCTTAAAAATGGTCAAAATACATATTAAAACAACAAAATTGCGCCGCAGGCGAAAATTTTTCAGCAATTTGGGGGCGCTAGGGGGGGGTCGGTCTGGGATGGGAGTCCGGGGGGGGGGGGGGGTCGTCCGGAACCTCGTCCGTATCGGCCGATGGCCAGGGGGGGGGGGGGGGGGTAACCCCACCCCCCCCCCCCCCAAAGGAACCTATGGGGGGGGGGGGGGGGGAGACTTCGGGCGCCTACGCAAAAAGACCCGATTACACGTTTGGCCACTTTTATAGCGTATGGTCACTTTTCTAGCAAATGGACCATCAGCTAACATGTCGACATTCAACACCACATCGTTTCAAGACAAAACCGACCGTTTCGGCTTCTGCATGGGCGTGCCGGGTTCGGGTTCCTTCTCCGCCCGTCGACGATAGACGGTCTTCTCGCCCGTCAGACCTTCGATCAGCTTAGAGTCGTCCAGATCGCCGCTCGTCTGATGGCGTTGCCACTGACGCTCCTTGCCCTTGGCCTAAAGATGAAGTTTGAAGAGCTCTGCAGTGGTCTGCAGGTGTCTACAGTGGTCTGCAGAGGCCCACAGTGGTCTGCAGAGGCCTACAGAGGCCTACAGTGGTCTGCAGAAGCCTACAGAGGTCTACAGTGGTTTGAGGAGCTCTCTAGTAGTCTGCAGAGGTCTACAGTGGTCTGCAGAGGTCCAGAGTGGTCTGCAGAGGTCCGCAGTGGTCTGCAGAGGTCTGCAGAGGGCTACAGTGGTCTGCAGAGGTCTGCAGAAGGCTACAGTGGTCTGCAGAAGTCTACAGTGGTCTGCAGAGGTCTACAGTGGTCTGCAGAGGTCTACAGCGGTCTGCTGAGGTCTATAGTAGTCTACAGTGGTTTGCAGAGGTCTATAGTGGTTTACAGTGGTCTGCAGAGGTCTGCAGAGGTCTACAGTGGTCTGCAGAGGCCTACAGCGGTCTGCAGAGGTCTACAGTGGCTTGCAGAGGTCTACAGCAGTCAGCAGAGGTCTACAGTGGTCTGCAGAGGCCTACAGTGGTCTGCAGAGGTCTACAGTGGTCTGCAAAAGTCTACAGTGGTATACAGTGGTTTGCAGAGGTCTACAGTGGTCTGCAGAGGTCTACAGTGGTCTGCAGAGGCCTACAGTGGTCTGCAAAGGTCTACAGTGGTCTGCAGAGGTCTACAGTGGTTTGCAGAGGTTTACAGTGGTTGGCAAAAGTCTACAGTGGCTTGCAGAGGCCTAGTAGTTTGCAGAGGTCAACAGCAGTCATTGATGATGCCACGGCAGCATTCCTTGAAAAGTCGCGCGCCGTAACACAAGATAGGACTGTGAATATCAGTCTAATGAATAATTAGTGTGGGTATTTTGATTAACAACGCACAACAATTCGGTGCAAATGACAAACTTGAAATACACAAACTTAACAAGATCCACCAAGCGCAACATTCTATACTGCTCTAGAAGTACCTCACAAAAGCAAGCTCCAAGGACTCTCATGTGAGGACTAACAGTACTCTCCACCAAAGTGCAGTACATCCATTCTCTAACCTGCAGACTGTCGATGATGACCTTGAGCAGGTTGACTTGCTTGGTGATGCGGCCGTAGAACTTCTCGTAGGCCTCGGCGTCGTACTCGCTCATCTTGATCTCCTTCAGACGCTGCTTGTACGCCCTGCGTGAGTATGAATGAGCATGGATTGGGTATGAGTATGCCTATTCGATGAAACAAACGCACGCACGCATGCACGCACACACAGCCACGCACGCACGTACGCGCGCACTGATCCACGCAATCACGCACGCACTCGTATTACGAACACGCACTCTATACACGCACACTTACCTCTTAGCCATCTCCCTGGCCTTCTGTCTGATGTGCTCGGGGACTTGTTGCTTGGCCTCATCCGACATTTGGAACACGGGGTTGCCTGAGTCCAGTCTGTAGGGGCCGCCAACGCCGCCTAAACCAGCCGTATTGTACCCGCCTGAAATAGAACTCAGAGAATTTGCCGTGCAAGTCTCTCTCAATCAATTTCTAAATCATTAAACTCTCTACACAGCACCCGATCCCCCGGCGAACATGGTGCCTCCCACGTGAGGGGCCCCAGTAGGATCCACCATTCCATGTTTAGGCTCCGAGAGCTTGTCGAAGTCGGCGAAACTCTGGCCCTCCGGAGAGTCTTCTGAGCCCAGGTTGTACTTGACTTCCAGAGGCTTGCCGTCCACGTCGAACATCTGACGCCATGCGGCCTCGGAGTTGGTCAGGCTGGCCTGAAGGGTGGGAATATGAATAATGGCACTCTGGAGGAGCAACACAGCTTTGTGCGGCGCTCAGTACAGTACACCGACTGAATACACCACACCAGCATCCACTCTCACCCCTGAGGACGCTTGAGAAGGGGATCAAGCCCAAATGAGGTTTGGGAGCCAATAAGTTAGAAATATTTCGCTAAATTAATTAAAATTGCAAGAATCCCTCAGTTTTGCATTACAAGACGCAGCGCTGCATGCAAACATTTGGTCACCTATACGAACCGCCGAACGCAACAATTCACGCCGCAGGCGAATTTTTTTAACAGTTTTAGAGAAGGGGAGCGGGTAGTTGCCAGGGGAAGTGGGTGAGGGGCATACCTGTAACGCTGGGGGGGGGGGGGGGGGGGGGGGGGGGACCCCCCCCCCCCCTGGCCGGAGATCTCCCCCCCCCCCCCTACCCCCCCCCCCCTGCCCAGCCTGAAAGACCCCCCCTCCCAAAAATTGTGAAAATTTTCGCCTGCGGCGCTTAATTATGGCCAAATTTTCGCCTGCGGCGCTATATTTAGGCTGTTTTCCATCAAAATTAAGCGTTTTTTGGCACTTTTTACCCTAGTTTTGCAAAATTTCCTTACTTTTTTGCCAAATTTTTAGGTCATTTTGACCCCCCCTCCTCGGTTTTGGAAACCCCCCCCCCCCCCCCCCCCCCCCCCAAATCCGGATTACCCCCCCCCCCCCCCTCCCGGAGGGGGCGCGTTACAGGTATGGGTGAGGGGAGAGGGGAGAGGGAACTTACCACCATGGTAGGCACCCCCCCCCCCCCCCCCAAGTCCCAGCAACGGCAATGCCAAGTACCAACCCACCAGTGACGTCTCAAACACACGAATTCCTCCAGAAGTATCAGCGGTAACGACGCCCTCGCTACCGTATCTCGAAAACGCAAACTGCGTCTCCATCAGCATGCACATCCACGTGGTGTAGGGCGTGCCGTATTTGGGCGCTGGCACGGGTATGTACGAGACTTGTCCCGTGGGCAAATCCACCACTTCCAGGAAGCCTCCACATTGGCTGGCATTGAAGTCTATGAAAGCAAAAAACTAATTGATTTCACACGCAATAAGTGACACTGACTCATTGTGAGTTTCCCACCTTTTCCCACGGCCTTGGCTGGCGCACGCCAAATGGGCAGGCTCCGAACAATCTGTCCAATCTGCGGCAGAAACTGCCACTTCGCAGAGTTGTGCACAAAGTCCAGAGCGTCCCTCGTGGCCCAATATGGTTGTTTGGCACCAAAAAGCGGCTCCACTGTTCTCTCAACTCCACAAAGCTCTGACGTCACCTGAACCCAACATACGAGTTTGCCCAGTGCCATATTAGATACATACACACAACTCATTCTTACAGCCAGTTGGGGAAAATCCACAGAGACCAAGCCATACATATCCTCAGAAGCTAGAAGACGACTTGGCGATTTGAGCTTCTGCTTCAGCACAGCTCCCAGCATCAACTCTGGCATTCCCTCACTGGAGCAGAGCACAGGTGGCACAAAACTGCCAGACTTCCCAGCAGTGGCCACAGGCCACAGAACGCAATTCTCATCATCATTTGCAGGAAATCTCAGAAGGTACAGCTCGTTCTGTTGGTTGCACAGCACAACTGAGTCTGCGGTGATGGCAAAGCAGTTGGAAATCGTTCCAAAGGTGTCCTTCAGGAACACTTTCACGTTCTTGGCAGCATGGAAATCCAGAAACTGGACATAGTTCCCATTTCTCTGGAAGAGATAAACTACACCCTGGCCAGAGAACTCCGCCAGCATTCTCGCGTGCACTTTGCCATCGTCAACAGCTGAAACAGTTAGCAACAGCAAGGCAATAATGAGTTGTGATACGTCTCAAATTGTGTGATTGTGCACGCTAACCACCCACCCAACTGTGTGTTGACTGGAAGGCCACCAAACGCCTGCTTGAGGTATTCTCCAATACCTTTTGGATCCTGATAGTTCACAAAGTAGAGCTTTCTCGCCCTCTCATCCAGGACCAACAAGGAATCTGTCATTTCCTCGTGCATCAAGACACAGCTTGGAAACTTGTCTTGAGGCAATGTAGCCAGTTTCACTCTTGGCTTGAACGATCCTGGAAAGTTTGAAAACTGTGAGAAGCATATATCTTGTAGAACAAGCTGAATCTAGACAAACCTCTGGTGCTTGGAAAAGCATGGTACAAATCTACAGACAATCCCTGTTTTGAGTCATCAAAGACTTGCAGAAGCCCAATTGGATTCACCGTGGAGATCACAACTCTAGATTTGTCTGAAGTATAGGTTAACTGAGCTGACAAGCACACAGAAACCTGACACACAGCGCACCTTCAGTGGCTAGAACATCAGACACCAAATTGGCTTCGTGCAGGGGCAGTTGCCAGAATTTCAGCTGTTCAGAGAATTGCTCTGTCCTCATGTCAAAACCTTCAGACAGAAAACTGCTGAAGTTGACATCAAAGGGACCCTGCAAAACAGTGTGACCATGCACATAGAATGTGCCAGACAGATCAAGACAAACACACCTTCACAGCCAGTTTGCCAACTGAGCACTCGAGTAGACTGCCTCCTCTGTTGGTCTCTCCATCTTTGATGCCCCACTTTGCCAGCACCTTTGGCTCCTTCCCAAGCTGAAACCTGGACGCCAGCCTAACGTCTGCCTTCCCTTTGGTTCGACCCACTGGAATCCCATGCTTGTGCAGCACGTCGACTATTGTTTCAGAATTGTCCTTTGAAAAGGTATCAAAATCGAAGACATTTCCCATCACGCTTGGCAAGCCATCTTGTGGAAATGCCTAGAAATAGACTAGCTACAAGATGTGGTTTATTACCAATACATAACGCCGAAAACCAACTATACCTGCAAGTGTCTGACTATGTTCACTAGCTCTCTCGTAGAATAGGGGTAGTTTAGCAAACCTTCATCAGCCAAATCTCTGAGCTCAGAGAATGAGTTGACAAGCTTCTTCAGAGTCACACCCTTCACGTTTGGGCCATACTTAGCCAACATCTCCAGCTCAGACTGCATACTTGGGTTATCAACTGAGTGGCAAGCAAACTGGTCACCTACAAAGCAATGCTATTGCATAAGTAAATCTGCAAAGCAAAAAAACTGCAAAGTAAAAGTGAACAAACCCAGAGCAGCAAAAAAGTCATTGCCCAAGAATGGGAATCCTGGCCTATTTGCCAGTACAATGACACGAAAGTCTTTGTGCATTCTGATGAGATTTTCACTTGCTTCAATTAGTTGTCCACCAGGAAAGTCTGAAGGAAGCAACTATTTGACATTAAAGCACATTGCATAAAGGAAATACAAACCATAGTCATGTGGCACTATCTTTCGGCCATCTGCCAAATCCATGTGGCTACTCTCTACAAGAGACTTCAGAATGCAAGTCACATGAGTGGGCGCCTTGTCACCTTCATCTATCACCAGCACATGGCCATGCTTGACTGCTTTCACCTTAATGACCAAGCAGAAAAGATGGGATGATGTAGCAGCACAACACTCAGGCTGCAGTTGCTCACCAAGGGAGAGTCATCATAGACCAGCACTCCATTGATAACTGATGATTGCAGAGTGAGTGTTTGAACAGTTGTATCCCTGAAGGATGGTATGTGAATCACCATTCCCAGAGAATTCAACAGTATCCAACATCTGGGACACACCTGTGCAGCTGAATGTACTGCCTGGGCCTATTCAATAGCTGAAGGAATCTGTCAGCAACCTTATTCTTGCCAACTCCTTGGTTTCCAATCAACAACAAATGTTCTCCCAACTTGAGATCTCGTAGCATGTTTTCCATGACTTGCAAGTGCTGAACACAAAGGTGTTTAAACATAAATCAATGCAACACTTAGAAACTATGAGCAGAGTAAACCTCCTGGTTGTCGTAGAAGAGTATGTCAGGTACCATAGTCTTGTTCAGCGGGTTGTACTGAGGCACAGATGTAGTTCCAATGGTGACTACTCCACCATCAGTGTGACCTAACAATTTTAATAATATGATGTAAAATGCCCTAAAGAGCAAGAGCATACAGATGGCCAAATGTGTAATGGAAGGGTGCAGCCACACTCTGACACCACTAGTTAGAAAAATTTCATTTGTAGCAACTATCACTTACAGTTCAGTTTTTCACTGTCCAGCTTCTGTTGCTGCTCTATTCCAGCCCTGTTCAGAGCCTCGAATAGAGCTGCTCGGGTTACTGTTGGCAGAAACCTTAAAATATGTACATCTATCTCTGATGTCACAACTAAACGATATTTCTGTCAATATGCAAATTACACCTGCTCAGGCACGCCTTACAAATGGCAGAGTGCAATGTCTCCTCTGGATGGGCAGTCAGTTTTCTCATGATCCTGATGAGCTGTCTAGTGGACAGAGAGGCTGCCAAAGAGTGAATCTAAGCAGAGTGAGACACATCAGTCATTGAACACAAGCAAAGTGACATTAGTGAGTTGCATACATTTGAATCTGTGCTTTTCCTCAGGTTCTCCACAAAATTGAGCAACTCTTTCTCCACTGATTGGGACAAATTGGGAACCTGAAAAGGTCGGTGTACAAATAGTTCAATGGGTTCCAAAGTAAAATAATAGACTCATAGCTCACCATTCTGAGAATCACTTTGGCTTCTTCTTCTGCAGCCAGCGGCTTCAAATCATGGTAGACAAACAGAGAAAGCAGCTCTGGTGTCAGCCAGTTGTTGTCAGAGAGATTTGGAGGCTCAGCCAGACCAATGATTCGAAATGAAGGGTGAATGGGAAAGATGTTCCTGAATCACACTCACATAGAGATAACAGATAACTTCAAGAGCTACTACACTGGCTTATCACCTTTTGGCCAGTTCATCTCTGCCCAATCCAGTTTTCTGCAATACCAGGGCAAACTTGTCAGCTCCCATCAAACGTGTCCCATCAAACAGTTCAACTTCCCTCTCATGAACCAACCTAGAACTCACACGGCAGAAAAAAGCTTGTACTTGTCAACAGTGGTGGATCCCGGGGGGGGGGGGCGGTTGTGCGTCCGCGGGGGGGCGGTTGTGCGTCCGCCCCCCCCCCATTCGGCCAAGCCGCCCCCCCCCCCCATACACCCCTCCCAAGAAAAAATTTTGCGCGATAGCATGTTCAGAGCAAAAAATTTTCGCCTGCGGCGCTATTTTAAGGCAATTTTGCAACAGAAAAGCCAAAATCGGCAAAAATTTTCGCCTGCGGCGCTATTTTAAGGCAATTTTGTACCAAAAACGCCAAAATCGGAACAATTTTTCGCGTGTGGACAAATTTTTGGATGTACTTTTGTAGCGTCTTGGCCCTGTGGCCTCAAAAATTCCGCCCCATTCCAAAATTCTGGATCAGCCACTGCTTGTCAACATAGAAGGTCTACTCATTTTGACACACCTTTGCAACACATTAAGACTGCTGTGGTGTAATCTGTGAAGCCCGTCAAGCACAGCTAGTTTTCCCAGCTTGGCAGCTGTGACAAGAGAGCTCTCAACCCACACTGTATCTCCATTTGGCAGCATTCTCCTCTGTTGTAGAAGCTCTCTGCTTGTCATGTCCTGAAAACCTGATTTGGTTGGTTGCTTCGTGACCATCCAGTTAACGCAAAACATTTCACCTGATAGAGCATGACAGTGTAAGTGTCATAGCCTAATAGCCCTGCAAACTTGTCAACAATGGTTGTTTTCCCACAGCCCTAAACAAACCAGCTGGGGTGTTGAGAAAATAACTTGATCCATTTTCTTTCTAAAGTACCTTTGGGCCAATCAAGCAAAAATCTCCAACTGAATGAGAGAACAGCATGTCTGTTAGCATTCTATCATGAGGTCCATTTGCAACATACGGATCAGCTGACAGATTGAAGTTCTTCCCAATATTTTCACCACAAGGGACCTGAAAGAACAACAAAGCAGTTCGCATAGCTGACAAATTTTAGATGCACAGACATTGTTCTAGTTTCACATGCACCTGGTTGGGCTAAAGAAGTGGGTTCTTACCAGAATTTTCTTCTTCTTCCTATTCCAGGCCACAGTTGTGTCAGCAAGGTAGTTCCCATATTTCTCACTCGCTTTTGGTTCAGCAATAGACAATTTTGCAACTCTCGTATTTGACTGAGCAATATCAAAGCTCTGAAGCAGAACAAAACCTAATTGTTACAAACAAGTTCTAGAAGTTATTACTGCAACCTTACCGCCAATGAATTCTTCAGAGTAGTGATTCCTTCGTCTTTCAGAAGCAAATCGTAGGGGTACAGCATTCTGACAATATCATCACAGCTGTAGTCCGAATTGGAATTCTAAAAGAAAGTGGAGACATAGGGTATGACTTAGACTATAGTCGGCCAACTATAGGGTACAATGCCCCTTACTAACCCAAATGGCGGCTGCAGTTGGCAGATTGTCTACAGGAAAAGTAGGAAGACCCAGAGCTTCGGACTCCTCAGCTGAGAGACCATAAACAAAGGATGCCAGCTGAGCCAGCCTGTAAGTAAAGCACAACGGGACAAACGGAGTAAAATGAGCAAGAAAAGTGTGGCAAATGTCAACAAAAATAATACCCACTTCTCTCTAGAAACGTTTGGTGCAATGACCTCCAGAAGTGTCAGTTTGTCCTGAATGAAGTTCAGTGTTCATCACACCAGCATATAACTCACAAGTTATCCATGTAATGCATAAAAACTCACAGCAAAATTCATGCTAAGAATGTGCCTCGACTGGAATCTGGACCTCAGAGGGGGGTCCAGGGTGTGACCTCTGAATTTGGGCACGGGAAGGCCCAGAACCACCACGTGGAAGTCTTCAGACACCCTGACGAGCTGCCACTCGTCCAGCTCCTCTTGAGTGTGGTCCTGATGAATTGACAAGCGGCTTTGGATGGTAGGAGGGCTACAGCACCTCAGGAAATTTCTGCAGGTGCAGATCTTCAGCCGTTTTATTAAAAAGTCTGCCTTTCTAATCTATTTTGCGTCACAGGAACAAACTACAGCGATTTTTGGCCTATTTTCCGCCAAATTCTGTCCAATATCGACGTTGCAGGCGAATTTTCTGCATAAACGGAACGTCTCCAAGGAAAATACTCTGTGAGACTGAGCTCTATGGGGAGGGGGAGGGGGACACCTCCCCCGCCTCCCCACCTCCCCCCTCCCCCCTACTGTGACTACAGCGGAAGCACACACGCACCTTCAGCAGCTTGTCATACTTGCCAGGGGCCACGAGGAACCTGCCGTCCTCCAGTTGCATCTCTCTGTTCTCTAATAAATTGTTCAGAATTGGCAAGACGTTCCTCTCCGCCTTCTCCACGCCGTCCAGAATCAGAACTCGCCCGCTCAGAGCCGCTCTGACTGCCGCCTGAATACAACTGGTATCACAGCAAACAATCAGTTGTACAATTAAAGCAGTTCATATGTGGAGGAATAACAAAGAGCGCACCAGCTCAGTGTAATAGGCCGTTCCCTGAGCGATCTCCCTGCGCTGCTTGATGTCAGACTCAGTGGTGTCCCTCATCAATGGGATGTACTCGTACTCGCGATTGAGCAACTCCTACAATGCAAGTGGTTTGATTAGTGCACCAGTACTACGGTAGACTGAAGTGCGGTAAGCGTGTTGTACTGTTACAGTACAGTAAACCTACCAAGTATTGGAAGACAAGTCTTCTTCTGATTGGCCCAGGCCCACCAATGAGGAAGACGTCCTGTTTCAGTTTGTCCTTCTGCAGTAGCCATCTCAGGTGGCCCAGACTGGTTTGGGGCAGGTTGTCGTGCGCTGAAACTGGCACAAATAGTGTTACCTTCATTCCAAAGATTACTGCACCTTACCGTATCCCCTGGGGACCAGCTCTGGTCTACTGGCGGCCTTCAGCTCGACAGTGACATCGCCAATGGTAATGGAGTCACGGCCGGGCGCACTACTGGACGCAGTCCGAGTGCTGCAGAGGTATACAAAGGAATTCCCTCTGACACGTGGCTTGACCAGACGGCATAAAAACAGACGCGCAGTGCTAGATGCCAGAGTCATGTCTGCAAAGGGTTGACTTCACAGAGTCATTTCGCATCTACATTTCGCCCGAGTGGGGGTTGGGTAATTGCGGTGCCGGTGCCGGTGCCGGTGCCGGTGCCAGCTGGGTAATTGCGGTGCCAATTGACGGTGCCGCCGTTTTCTCGCGGATGTGACCACCGACCATCGCCCCGAGTTAGGACATAGGGTAATCGGGTGAGCTCTTTCCGATGGTGGTGTCAAAAATTTCCTACGATTTGCCGTTTTGGAGAAATCGTCGTCATTGGTGGTAATCGCGGTGCCAGTTCGATCGCGGTTCCAACGAAATCGACCCTGTACGATGCCGCTACGGTATGCGATGCGGCCGGCCTTTACAAACGATCGAAAAGCAGCAAGAAACCGACCAAATTAGGTCAGCTTCGAAGCGACTTAAGGCGTGTAAAGATGTGCTTCGTCCAAATCTCTTCAAATTTTATTGCAGCCGCAGAAATTAAAAATCTCGAGCTTTGGCAAACCGATTGCAAAAAAAACTTGGGGAGAGCGAACGCCAATATGT
Source organism: Linhomoeus sp. GSCO2_2 (assembly GCA_030248115.1). Lineage (NCBI taxonomy): Eukaryota > Metazoa > Nematoda > Chromadorea > Monhysterida > Linhomoeidae > Linhomoeus > Linhomoeus sp. GSCO2_2. The sequence continues at coordinate 8,513 of JASAMZ010005718.1, read as the reverse complement.
TCTCCAGATTGTGTTAAAATTTCACCCAAATCAGAGAAGTGTACCGTCTACACGGTTACGTCAACCAATGTCTACCAAAGTCTGTTCCAAATAGTGTGAGCTGGAGGTCTTGTACAGAGATCTTGTGCATAGTGAAAGGAATGAAACATTGCTTGGTGGCAGTCGATAGTGGTACAAGTCCGGCGTTGGTGCGTGTTAATTGCACGCTAATCACGCAACACGCACAGAAATTACGCTCCATCACAAAAATCGACTTTTCTGTAGCACAAGCAATTTTCCAAGTGGAAATAGCAGTTGAGTATTGTGTAAGTAGAAACAGAAATAGCGGAATGGGGGGGGGGGGGGGGGGGGGGGGTTTGACAGTTCTATCTCAACACACTAGAAAGTTATAGCAATTCTCTTGACCCCTACTTATTCAAATCCTTAGTGCCTTCCCATAGTGTGAATACGGCAGAGGAGTGGAAATGGCGCTACACTGCTCCTCACCCCCCCCCCTCCCCCCCCAACCCACCATACTCCCCTCCCTCAATTGCCCTGAAAATTCACTCGCCCCCCTCCTCTACCGTACTCCCCTCCCCCAAGTGCCATGAAATGAACTATTTAGAGAACCGCTTCATCCACATTAGAGGAGTTGCAACCGCAATTTTATTTTAATTAACTCAAATATCACCCTCGCTGTCCGCCGCACTCGCTTCCAGGCGACAAGAACGAGCTGAGGGAACTTCAGGGCTACGGTAGGGCAAGCGAGTTTTCAGGTGGGTTGGGGGGGGGGAGTATGGTAGAGGAGGGGGCGAGTAAATTTTCATGGGCATTTGGGGGAGGGGAGTACAGTAGAAAAAGGGGGCAGGTGAATTTTCATGGGCATTTGGGGGAGGGGGAGTACGGTAGAGGAGGGGGCGAGTGAATTTTCAGGGCAATTGAGGGAGGGGAGTATGGTGGGTTGGGGGGGGGGGGGTGAGGAGCAGTGTAGCGCCATTTCCACTCCTCTGCCGTATTCACACTATGGGAAGGCACTAAGGATTTGAATAAGTAGGGGTCAAGAGTATTGCTATAACTTTCTAGTGTGTTGAGATAGAACTGTCAAACATTCCACTATTTCTGTTTCTACTTACTCTATACTCAACTGCTATTTCCACTTGGAAAATTGCTTGTGCTACAGAAAAGTCGATTTTTGTGATTGGAGCGTAATTTCTGTGCGTGTTGCGTGATTAGCGTGCGATAAACACGCACCAACGCCGGACTTGTACCACTATCGACTGCCACCAAGCAACGTTTCATTCCTTTTACTATGCACAAGATCTCTGTACAAGACCTCCAGCTCACACTATTTGGAACAGACTTTGGTAGACATTGGTTGACGTAACCGTGTAGACGGTACACTTCTCTGATTTGGGTGAAATTTTAACACAATCTGGAGAACATATTGGCGTTCGCTCTCCCCAAGTTTTTTTGCAATCGGTTTGCCAAAGCTCGAGATTTTTATACTCCACAAAAAATGTGGAGTATATAGCGTTTGTGCGCGAAACGCAGTAATTTTAACCGGATGGGGTTCGCGCGTAAAGCGGCCGATTTGCAAACGGTCTTTTGCGTTGGGTAGACCTAGTAAGTGGGCAGGGTGGACACCAAACGGGGTCACGCTGCGGGACCCCGTTGGCGGGAAATTCAAAAATTTAAATTTTCAAAGTACTGAAAAATGGGTTGGGCAAGGTAGAACTCGAAAAAGTTGCATATAATGGTATATACTATCTTTTGATATGTTGTAGTACTCGATAGTGCCGGGTTGGCAAAAAAAGAATTGGATCGCTGCGGGACCCATTTTGGCGCCAAATTTGAAAAATTCGCGATTTTTGGCCCCGGGTCGACTTTGACGGGCTGCTGTGCGAGCTAGGTAGCAGCTAGAGCGGCGAGACCACTCTTGTTGCTCCTTCCCAGATGTCCTCTATCGAATGAGCCATGAACGGAGAAAATCGGGCGAAACACAAAAAACTTTCTTACACTGCGACTTTTTTGACTCTGGGGAGAAATTGCGATTTTCGCATTTCGGCGTCTATAGCGCTCGAATGCGTTGCCGAATCGTTCCAAAAGTGGTTTCAAACGATTCTGCGCTTAAATCTGGCCCAGAAAAAGTATTTTTGACAAATTTGCAGAGTTACAGTATCCCTGCCGCGTCGGTTTGAATTTTGGCCGTCGGATCGACTTTGCCAATATTATGCTCGATTTCGGGGTTTTCGGGGGCGCTGATTACGAATTTGGCATTCGTTTAGCGTTTAGATGATGTTTGAACGTATCTATGACGAAATCGCATGCTACCGTCCCCCGACTGCTGAATTTCGTTTCTGCTAGTCCATAGGAAGTTAGGGGTGTTGTATGTTGATTCTGGGGTATTCTGGGATGTAGATCACGAATTCGGCATTAGTTTTCCGATTGGGAGTGTCGGGAGGCCACAACAGCAGATGAGTCACCGTGCGTAGGAGTTCAAATTTGTGGAGTATACTGCGTCCCCCGGACGACTTGCCTGGTTTAATTTCTGCGGCTGCAATAAAATTTGAAGAGATTTGGACGAAGCACATCTTTACACGCCTTAAGTCGCTTCGAAGCTGACCTAATTCGGTCGGTTTCTTGCTGCTTTTCGATCGTTTGTAAAGGCCGGCCGCATCGCATACCGTAGCGGCATCGTACAGGGTCGATTTCGTTGGAACCGCGATCGAACTGGCACCGCGATTACCACCAATGACGACGATTTCTTTAAAACGGCAAATCGTAGGAAATTTTTGACACCACCATCGGAAAGAGCTCACCCGATTACCCTATGTCCTAACTCGGGGCGATGGTCGGTGGTCACATCCGCGAGAAAACGGCGGCACCGTCAATTGGCACCGCAATTACCCAGCTGGCACCGGCACCGGCACCGGCACCGCAATTACCCAACCCCGCCCGAGTGAGGGAATTCAAACCGTGACCACTCCAATTTGATGGTTGGTACTTTGGCCTCTTAGCAGCCAGTTACATGTTGCGCAGCATTGGTGCCGACCAAACTCGCGCTGCAATCTTTACACTGGTTTCAGTTTCAGTCCGGTCCGTGGCCGCCTAATTTGCTGTTGTTAGGTAGGTATGTCTGTCTGTTTTAGTGTCTGAGTCACGTTTCCGAAGATGGGGACTCGTAAGAGCCCTGGGTTCGTAAGAATCACCGCCGCCGGCGTGAGCGGCGTGGCCTTGTGCGTGGTGCTTTTCGGCGAGATCGTCGATTACGCCACGACTGCCGCCACTGCCGAGGCGCAGGAGAATGTCGGTGCGTGCAGACCTATAATGCGATTCTCAATCTCAAGTGTAGAATTGGTGTGTGGAGAGCTAGGCGTATGGTTTACGCAACGAAGATTTTGCGGTAGTTTTAGTTTTACAAGAATTATTGTAGTACGATCAGAACTGCAGCGGAAAAGAAAGAGACATCTGAATATTTAACCAATTGACTGAATTCTCGCCACCATAATTCGTATGTGAGGAAATCAGCTATAGGGCGGCTAGAACTTCTGTGATAGCCCTAAGGACGCAATTGTAAGAGTGTCGAGTCGACCAAATGCTTCCAAAGTATCAAAAACCCATTTGTTGGCCACATTCCGAACATTCACACCATCATCAGAGCACAGCGCGGAGCAGAAGGCTCTCAAGCTGCACAAGCTGGACAGCGTCTCACTCATGTTGTTCGTCATCCTGTTGTGCGTCACCGTGTTGACAGTGTGGATGTTCAAGCACAGGCACTTCCGCTACTTCCACGAGTCTGGGATGACCCTGGTCTACGGTGGGTGCTAGCGTCGATACTACAATAACCCCGCCCGCCCCACCTCGAATTAGCCCCACCCCCGTTGAATAGTTGCCCCCTAGAGATAGTCTATGTTTATGAAATAAGTCCCACCCATCCCTCTCCAATCGCTTAGCGCGTCACACTTTACGGTAATTATATGTCATGTCTATTGTTTATGCCCTAAAGGCTTGCCGTGCACATGTATACTGTTGAGTAGTGCAACTGAAACTACTATATGTAGCAAATATACCTTGTGTAAAGGTGTTCATTGCACAGAAGGTGGAATTAGCATGACATTCGTACATTTTGTATACACCAGCTGGCAGAGGGGTCCCTCCCCTACAGATAGGTATACTGTATTCGTTTGGTTCAACTCTAGCTAGCTCGTCGCGCCTTCTGTTCCAGTCATGCTCATGAGCTACCGGATTTTTCCGCTTATAAGCCCATGGGCTTATACATGGTTTGTACACCTTCACGAGAGTAAAACTAGCGACACATATAAGCCCAGGACTAATATGTGGCAGCCGATCTTCAGGGTCGGTCTTTATCTGATCTATGACAGCCACCAATTAGCGTGAATTATGCAGTTGTATTAGATTATTTGAAGCGCATTTGTTAACGATTAATTGAATCAATATGCCAGTTGGCAGTTTTACTGCCGCTTGTAGTTTATTTCTCGCTATTTCAACGCCAATTGGCAGCAAAATCAGGTATATATTAGCCACGCTCCCGACAAAGTTTGGACACCACGTATAAGCCCATGGGCTTGTACGTGGCAGCCAAAACAACGTATAAGTCCATGGGCTTATAAGCAGAAAAATCCGGTACTACAGGGTGTTTTTTTTAATCTATCAAATAGGAAATCTTAATAACTTTTGCGTGAGTTAACCTAGACGAACGCAACTTGCACACGATAGACACAAAACTATACCATTACATGTGTTACAAAATGGTTTGATTTCACTGCAAACTCCACGAGTTACAGGGTGTCAAAGTTGGAATCCCAAATTTCCTGATAGTGCCCCACTGGAAAGTCTATAACTCTTGCAACAGGCGGGACATTTTTAGGCGACTTGCACCGTTAAATGCAAAAGAAAATGAGCTTCCATATGCCGCAAAGACCGACACTGTAGCTTAAACGACCCGAAAGTTGCAGTTCGCCAAAGTTGGCCAGGAAGTGCCGTCGCGGGAACTCTCCTTGTCTAGGAGTGGTGGAAGTGCTGGACAGCTCCCGCAACGACACTTCCTGATCAACTTTGGCGAACTGTAACTTTCGGGTCGTTTAAGCTACAGTGTCGGTCTTTGCGGCATATGGAAGCTCATTTTCTTTTGCATTTAACGGTGCAAGTCGCTTAAAAATGTCCCGCCTGTTGCAAGAGTTATAGACTTTCCAGTGGGGCACTATCACTATCAGGAAATTTGGGATTCCAACTTTGACACCCTGTAACTCGTGGAGTTTGCAGTGAAATCAAACCATTTTGTAACACATGTAATGGTATAGTTTTGTGTCTATCGTGTGCAAGTTGCGTTCGTCTAGGTTAACTCACGCAAAAGTTATTAAGACTTCCGATTTGATAGATTAAAAAAAACACCCTGTACCATAGTCCCTCCATTCCTCCATTCGCATAGAATACCCCTCATAATTTCCCACCACTCTTCTACAGGCCTGATCATCGGCCTGCTGATCCGCGTCAGCGTGGGCGCTCCGCAGACGGCCAATCTGCTGGTGGAACCCGTAGACAAGGCCTGGACGCTGGACTTCAAGAAAGGTAAAATTGCAGATGTGGTACCGTGTCAACGCGCAACACTGTAGCACCGCTTGGTAAGCTCTTTTACGTGAAGATAGTACATTCGAAAAAGAAAATTTCTAAATTTGATTTGGCAAACATTTACATCTCTAGGCAAGATGCCAGACTACGTGACGCTGAACGGGACGGACGTAGACAAGAATCCCTTCAAGCTGCACTATGAATTGATCCCTGGAAGCAGAGCCATTGGGGAGGACGAGAAACAGATCGAGGAGAAGGTGTGGGGGGGGGGGGGGAGGCACCCTTTGTTCACATCATCACTATGTACTTTCAGAAAACTACCTGAAAATTGTCAAACTTAGCACTTGCGGCACTAATTTTGGGCATTTCGTGTCGTTCTGACGGTTTTACAGGAAAAATGAGCAGTCAAAGTGGGCGTTTTCATGTGTGGCAATATTTAGGAATTTTCGGAACCTTCAAGTACCAATCGCGTGTCCGTTGTAGCCCACCTGTGGCACTGCAGCCGATATTCGCGGAACTTAGCGATTCGTTGTGTAGCTGCGTTGTAACTCGCATTTGTATGAATGAGCGCTTCCCTTCAGGCCACATTCAGTCCCGAGATATTCTTCAACATTTTGCTGCCGCCCATCATTTTCAACGCCGGCTACAGCCTGAAGAAGGTGCGCGCGTGATGTGAATTAGAATTGAGAGTTCAGTATGTTTTCAATTTGTGAATTTTCCAGAATCACTTCTTTCGCAACATCGGAAGCATCATGGCATTCGCATTTATCGGCACCACGATCTCCTGCGTTGTGGTCGGGTGAGTGGAGAAATCTTGAGAAATCTTTAATTTGCATGTTTTGAACATCTTTTTTCGCTCGGCCTCAGCCGAGCGAACCATATCAAGAGCTCGGCGTGCGTACGTACGTGCGTACGTGCGTGCGTCACGCTCGCTTCGGGCTTAATAACTCTCTCGTCTGACGTCGTAGAGTGGAGTTTGAGATATCGTCGAGTAGTCTGCGGACTCCTCTAGCCACCTGAGTAGTCAAAACTGAAATAAGTTTTCAAACTCGCGCGCTACAGTATCCCAAAGTGGGGTCCATTTTGAGACAAAAGTTGACCAAAGCTAGTCAAATCGCATATCAAAGTGAAGCGCTCGAGCTCCTGTGCACGAATCCGACAACAAAAAGTTTCAAAAGTTTAAACAGAGAGCTACAGTAACCAAAACGCGTCGAAAACTGGAAACGACACGCTTGCTTCGGGCTTAATAACTCGCTTGTCTGACTTCGCTGGGTTGAGTTCGACACATCGACGGGTAGCCCTCGGACTACTCTCGCCATCTGAGTTTCAAAACTGAAAGTTTTCAAACTCGCGCGGTACAGTATCCCAAAGTGAGGTCCATTTTAAGACAAAAGTTGACCAAAGCTAGTCAAATCGCATATCAAAGTGAAGCGCTCGAGCTCCTGAGCACGAATCCGACAACAAGAAGTTTCAAAAGTTTAAACAGAGAGCTACAGTAACCAAAAACGCGTCAAAAACTGGAAAGGACACGCTTGCTTCGGGCTTAATAACTCGCTTGTCTGATGTCGCTGAGTTGAGTTCGACACATCTACGGGTAGCCCTCGGACTCCTCTCGCGAACTATGACGTCGTAATAATAACAAGTTTTAAAAATTGCGCGCTACAGTATCCCAAAGTAAGGTCCGCGAAAAGTCAAAACTTCAACGAACGTAGTCGAAGCGCTCGACCTCCTGAGCAAAAATTCGACAACAAAAAGTTTCAAAAGTTCAAGCAGAGGGCTACAGCAACCAAAACGCGATGAAAGCTGCAGAATATGGTTTGGTATATCTTGGCGCTCGTTCGTTGCAGAGCGGCGGTCTTGACATCCCTGAAGAGCTCGCTGGAAGCCAACATCAAATCATGCTCACCATTAACCTGTAGTTTTGCGTTAGATTCCAGTGTTTTTTTAAATTCAGTCTGAAAAGATGATTTTTTTGGTGTAAAGAATTAAACCCGAGCGATACCAATGTTGCGTAGCAAGACCACTCCAAAAAGTGTAGTCGTGAGGAGAGTCAAGACGCTGCACGAAACCGGAAAGGGCCTTGCTACAATCTCAGTAAAATTCAAAGCTCAAAACCACTCCGCTTTTTAAAAGAGACTTGTTGCACTATTCAGTTTCTTCATGTACGGCGTGTGCTACATCGCGGGAAGCGCCATGTTCGGACTCAAGGAGTTGCTGTTTTTCGGCGCCGTCATCTCGGCCACCGACCCGGGTAGGATACTGAATAGCAAATCAATTGTGCTCTTTATTGCCATTAAAGTCAGTTATTTTTGATGGCGGGTGGAGAGAGACACCAAATTACCATGGTATTGCTAAGAGTGGCTCCGCTCGGTGCAGGTACGGCCATTCAATGGGGGGGGGGGGGGGGGGCAGTCAAATGACCAAAACAATTGTCAAAAATAACAGTGATGGCAAAAATAGGGAACACAGTTTGAGGAGAGGGGGGGGGGGGCGAGTGCACTTGCTTGGGGGGGGGGGGGGGGGGGTACACTTCTGGCTTGCGGGGGGGGGGGGCCAACTCCGGTTACACATCTGTATCGCAATGCCAATCTGTCCGTCTCTGCAGTGACGGTGCTGTCGGTGTTCCAAGAGCTGAAGGTGGAGAGCGACCTCTTCGCCGTGGTCTTCGGCGAGAGCGCCCTCAACGACGCCGTCGCCATCGTCCTCTCGGGGTACGGTAGCTGGAAATTGAATTTCTTGGGATATTATTTTGTATTCTTTTACGGATTCAGGGCGATAGACGAGTACGTGCCCACGGAGAGTGACACAGAGAAGGCCTTCGACCACGTGGCCATTCTCCAGGCCAGCTTCAACTTCGTCTACGTCTTCATGGGGTCTTTTCTGGCTAAGTTCGGATTCTTGCTCAGGAGGTCGAGCAGCAATACGTAACTGAACGAAAGCAACAG
>JASAMZ010005716.1:0-22761 GCA_030248115.1 Linhomoeus sp. GSCO2_2 | reverse complement strand
CTGAGCGATAGATTGTATGTGACGTTCTTGCGTTAGTTCACATATCTCCTCAGACTTGAACCCGTTCTTCGCAGCGATGGATTGTATGTAAGGCGCATTGGTTCACTTTGGAATGAAGAGGGTCTAAATGGGACGACGCCCTTTTCTTTTGGGTCACAAATGCGGACGGGTACGGTGCCTTTGCTGTAGATTGCAGAACCGCACAGTGAACAGAATTGCCGCGTTTCGTCTTCGATTGAATAGGTGGCAAAAACATACATTGCCGGACACATCCATGGAACAAGCTGTGTGTGTAAAAAGTTCAACCTATACTTTGTGTCTGTCAAATCTTGGTGAACAGTATAGTGAATTTCATTCACATAGTTAGCCGTATCTAGAGAAGGTGTCTTGAAAACGTGTACCACAATTCAAATGCAGCTAATACCACGATACGGTTGTCTGTACAACTAATCTAAAGCTCAGTGATATCGCCGCGTCCGGTATCTGGTAACGGCATGATACGACGCCGTTCATCTGAAGTTTTACACCTGTGGGAATACGCCACATAGAACAAAAAACTTTGCCACCTGTTTGGTGCAGTCGTTCTCTACCAGGAATCTCGTTTCGTGTACGTACAAGTATTTCTGCGTTATGACGCTTTTGTCAATTTGTAGAAATTTGGCAAATTGTGGCGTATTTCTATAAAATTCCACAATTGCAAACAATTTCTTTTGTGTTTCAAATTATCCGCGGTCTATGCTCTTTCGATTTCTGAAGAAATTTCGCCGCTAGTCCATCAGGCGACAAAATCGATTTTCGACTTTTATATATTTTAATTGTAAATATCTCTAAATTGCAGTATTTCAAAGCTGTAGAACCATGTCACAAATTCTCATTGGCTTACGACCTTTCAATTTCTGCATTCACATTCGTCAATAAATCACGTTCTATTTTTGTCATTTTATGAAATTTTGACAACTAATTGCGTATTTCTATGAAATTCCGCATATGCAAAAAATTTCTTTTGTGCTACAAATTGTCCACGGCCTATGGTCTTTCCATTTCTGAAGAAAGTTCGCCGCTAGCTCATCAGGCGAAAAAGTCGATTTTCGATATTTTCATATTTTAATTGTAAATATCTCCAAATTGCAATTTTTAAAACTGAAAAACTATGTCACAAATTCTTACTGGCTTGCGACCTTTTAATTTCTACATTCACATTTGCCAATAAATTACGTTCTATTTTTGTCAATTTATAAAATTTCGACAAATAATTCCGTATCTCTACCAAATTTCACATCGACAAATAATTTCTTTTGTGTTACAAATTATCAGCGGTCCGTGCTCTTTCCATTTCTGAAGAAATTTCGCGGCTAGCTCATCAGGTGAAAAAGTCGATTTTCGACATTTTTGAATTTTAATTGTGAATATCTCGAAAATGCGAAATTAGCAACAGAAACGGACATTGGATCCATACTCAGCGACCTTGACTCTACTTGACCACATATGTCACATGTTTTACTTCGGTGCCACGGACGGACGGACACACACACACACACACACACACACACACACACACACACAGACAGACATTGTCATCCGTATATATATGTTGCAGTCAGTAGCCGTCTTCAGGCGATAGCCGTCTAGACGGCTATCGCCTGGTCGATCAGGCCGCGGCCGTCTTCTCGGGGAAAAGACGGCCATCGCCTGGTGCGTCAGGCGATGGCCGTCTTCTGCTCGAAAAGACGGCTATCGCCTGATGGACCAGTCAACAGCCGTCTTCACTTCATAATGAAAGCTGTCGCCAGCGCTAGCAGGGAAGGGGCACAGCAGGCCTGAGCAGGAGGTGAAGTAAATGGAGGAGTGTTTATTCCACTTACAGTTTGCACTAAAACTCGGCCGGCGTCGCGCCTGGCGGGTCTCAGCTGAGGCTTAGCGCGACCACCAACTTCCGGGCGCGCTCCGCGCGCCCTGAAGTCGGTCACCGGTCGCGTTACGCCTAAGCTTCGACCCGCCAGACTGCGACGCCGACTGACTCTTGTGCACTGTGGGCGCAGGGCGAGCCTAAGCATAGCCTGAACTGGAAGGAATATACTGTGTCTGAAACTAATACAGAGAAAGAAAAGACGGCCATCGCCTGTCTCATATGGCGAGGGCCGTCTACACGGCCGCGGCCTGAGGCAGCAGGCCAATGCCGTCTAGACGGCCGCGGCCTGATCGACCAGGCGACAGCCGTCTAGACGGCAATCGCCTGAAGACGGCCATCGCCTGTGACATATACACCTCGCCGCGCTGAGGCGCGGCGAAAAAATGTAGCTAAGTTTTAGCCATTTGAAATTGCCGAAATCTGCCATGTTTGAAAAAAACCTTGAAAATATGCCTAATTTCGTGAATTCTAAAATCTGAAACTGCTGTATAATTACTTGACATACTACGCCCGATTGATCCAACTGTCGAAATTTGGCCATTCTTGGGAAAACCATGAAAATATCCTATAAGTTGCGTTGATGGGTATGAAATACATAATATTTGATAAATGCTTCGCCGACTATGTTCAACATTGGAATGCAAAGAAGGTCTGAAATTTGACGACGCTCTTTTATTTTGGGTAGAAAATTCGGAAGTTTATGGCAAAACCGTTGAAAATAACCCTAATTTTGTTAATTATAAAATCTGAAACTTATTTTTGATAAATACTTGGTAAACTATGCTCGATACATCCGTGGTGTTTGCTGTTTGATCTGTAAATTTGGGAATTTGACAAACCCTTGAAATTCCCTTTTCGTTTGAATCTGAACTTTTGATAAATTTGGCAGCTTGCTGATCTCGTGCAGAAGTTTTGAAATTTGAGCTGCTTGGATTTGTTGAAATTTGGGAATTTTGACAACCCTTGGAAATATCCCTATTTCGTTAATTATAAACCTGAACTATTTGATAATACTTGGCAGACTATGCTGACACTCCGTGAAAAGAAATTTTGAAATTTAAGCTGTTTGAAATTGTCAAAATTTGAAAAATTTTTGACAAAAACCTTGAAAATATATCTAATTTCGTTAATTATAAAATCTGGAACTATTTGATAAATATTCGGCAGACTATGCTCGATCCTCCGTGCAAAGAAGTTTTGAAATTTAAGCTGCTTGAATTTGTCGAAATTTGGGAATTTTGACAAAACCATTGAAAATATCCCTAATTTCGTTAAATATATAATCTGAAACTATTTGATAAATACTTGCCAGACTATGCTCGATATATCGGTGCAAAGAAGTTGTGAAATTTAATCCATTTGAAATTGCCGAAATTTGGGAATTTTAACAAACCCTTAAAAATATCCCTAATTTCGTTAATGATATTCGCTGAAATTATTTGCTAAATACTTGGCAGACTATGCTCGACACATCCGTGCAAAGAAGTTTTGAAATTTAAGCCGTTTGAAATTGTTGAAATTTGGGAATTTTGGTAAAAACCTTGAAAATATCCCTAATTTCATTAATTCCAAAATCCGAAACTATGTCACAAATTCATTGCGTAGTATGCCCTTTCCATTTCAGCAAAAACTTTGCCGATACGACTTGTAAATAAAAGTGTCATTTTTGACATTTTCGTATTTTAATTGTAAATTCTCGCGTTTTTGGCATAGAAATCGCTCTAACTTGCTCAGCGTGCGTCGTAGAGAGACGATCTTGAGTTGCTGGATAGCTCTTGACTCACTGATCATTTGATCTTCTATTGGTCGAAACTGAAAAGTTTGAATATCGCGAGCTACAGTAACCCAAAGGTTCAACCAGCAAATGGGCCCTAACTCGCTTGCCTTACGTTGTAGAGCGGCATTCGTTGGACCGTTTGAAAGCTTACGTGGAGGCAGTTGTTGAACGATCATTCCTAAAGAAATACTTTTGTTTTTTAAACCCTTGTCTTACGAACAACTTTGTCTGCTAAAAAAAATAATCCCGGGCGATCCCAATGTTGCCTTGCAACAACCGCTCAGAAATGCGTGTGTCTTGCTCAAAAAATTAATCCCGGGCGATCCCAATGTTGCCCTGCAAGAACCTCTCAGAAAGGAGCGTGTCAGAAGTAGCGCATGAATAGTGGACTACGGGCGGGCGCGCGTCATATCGGAAAGGCTTCGAAATACTTTACAAAAGTATCCAATCTTTTACTCTTCCACTTTAAAACACTCACAAACCACTCTGTATTAATAAAACAACTCAACTTTTTTAAAACAGCTTGTTTCGCTCGGCCTCAGCCGAGCGAACCCTGTCAAGGGCTCGGCGTGCGGGCGTGCGTACGTACGTACGTATGTACGTACATACGTACGCACGTACGTTCGTACGTTCGTCACGCTCGCTTCGGGCTTAATAACTCGCTCGTCTGATGTCGTAGGGTGGAGTTTAAGACATCGTCGAGTAGCCTGCGGACTCCTCTAGCCATCTACATAAGTGGTCGAAACCAAAATAGGTTTCAAATTCGAGCGCTACAGTATCCCAAAGTGGGGTCAAAAAATCGAAAAAAAACCCAAAAAGAGGGGGCCGGGAACGAACGACAAGAAAAGTTTAAAAGAAAGAGAGCTACAGTATCCAAAACACGTCGAAAGCTGGGGTCCATTTTACTTTGGGCTTAAGCAAACGTTGTCGCGAACGCGTCGGCATTATAACAAGTTTTTAAAATTGCGCGCTACAGTATCCCAAAGTAAGGTCCGCGAAAAGTCAAAACTTCATCGAACCTAGTCAAATCGCCCATGAAAATGAAGTGCTCGAGCTCCTGAGCACGAATCCGACAACAAAAAGTTTTAAAAGTTTAACTAGAGAGCTACAGTATCCAAAACGCGTCGAAAACTGGAAGCGACACGCTTGCTTCGGGCTTAATAACTCGCTTGTCTGACGTCGCTGAGTTGAGTTCGACACATCGACGAGTAGCCCTCGGACTTCTCTCGCGAGCTGTGACGTCGACGTAATAACAAGTTTTTTCGCCGCCCCCCAGGGCGGCGAGTATATATACGGACGCTATTGTCTGTTTGTGTGTGTGTGTGTCCGTGTGTGTGTCCGGAACAACTAGACATGACGGTTAGTGCCACCCGATGGAGTCGAATGCGCTGAGTAACGCGCCGTTGTCCGTTTCTGTTGCTAATTTCGCAATTTCGAGATATTTACAATTAAAATACGAAAATGTCAAAAATGACACTTTTATTTACAAGTCGTATCGGCAAAGTTTTTGCTGAAATGGAAAGGGCATACTACGCGATGAATTTGTGACATAGTTTCGGATTTTGGAATTTACGAAATTAGGGATATTTTCAAGGTTTTTACCAAAATTTCCAAATTTCGGCAATTTCAAACAGCTTAAATTTCAAAACTTCTTTGCACGGATGTGTCGAGCATAGTCTGCCAAGTATTTAGCAAATAGTTTCAGCGAATATAATTAACGAAATTAGGGATATTTTTAAGGTTTTTGTCAAAATTCCCAAATTTCGACAATTTCAAAGAGCTTAAATTTCAAAATTTCTTTTCACGGATGTGTCGAGCATAGTCTGCCAAGTACTTATCAAATAGTTTCAGGTTTTATAATTAACGAAATTAGGGATATTTTCAAGGGTTTTGTCAAAATTCCCAAATTTCGACAAATTCAAGCAGCTTAAATTTCAAAACTTCTTTGCACGGATGGATCGAGCATAGTCTGCCAAGTATTTATCAAATAGTTCCAGATTTTATAATTAACGAAATTAGATATATTTTCAAGGTTTTTGTCAAAATTCCCAAATTTCGACAATTTCAAACAGCTTAAATTTCAAAATTTCTTTTCACGGATGTGTCGAGCATAGTCTGCCAAGTATTTATCAAATAGTTTCAGGTTTTATAATTAACGAAATTAGGGATATTTTCAAGGGTTTTGTCAAAATTCCCAAATTTCAACAAATCCAAGCAGCTCAAATTTCAAAACTTCTTTGCACGGATGTATCGAGCATAGTCTGCCAAGTATTTATCAAATAGTTTCAGATTTCATAATTAACGAAATTAGGGATATTTTCAAGGGTTTTGTCAAATTTCCCAAATTTCGACAAATTCAAACAGCTTAAATTTCAAAACTTCTTTGCACGGATGTATCGAGCATAGTTTACCAAGTATTTATCAAATAGTTTCAGATTTTATAATTAACAAAATTAGGGTTATTTTTAATGGTTTTGTCAAAATTTCCAAATTTCGACAAATTCAAAGAGCTTAAATTTCAAAACTTCTTTGCACGGATGTATCGAGCATAGTCAGCCAAGTATTTAGCAAATAGTTCTGTATTTCATAATTAACGAATTTAGGGATATTTTCAAGGTTTTTCTCAAAATTGCCAAATTTCGACAGTTGGATCAATCGGGCGTAGTATGTCAAGTAATTATACAGCAGTTTCAGATTTTAGAATTTACGAAATTAGGCATATTTTCAAGGTTTTTTTCAAACATGGCAGATTTCGGCAATTTCAAATGGCTAAAACTTAGCTACATTTTTCCATGGATGTGTCCGGCAATGTATGTTTTTGCCACCTATTCAATCGAAGACGAAACGCGGCAATTCTGTTCACTGTGCGGTTCTGCAATCTACAGCAAAGGCACCGTACCCGTCCGCATTTGTGACCCAAAAGAAAAGGGCGTCGTCCCATTTAGACCCTCTTCATTCCAAAGTGAACCTGCGGCGAACATTCCTGATCCATTTATGGATCAGTACCCACCAATGCGCCTTACAGGCATCGATTGCCCAAGAATGGCATAAACTTTCTTTGGAAACTCGAGGTAACTGCGGCGAAACTCCCTGAAGAAATGCTCAACCAACGTGTCCTACTACAATTCAAAATGAATTGTAGTATAGTATAGTATAGTATAGCCCTGCAGATTCTTATTGTAGTATAGTATAGTATAGTATGACATCCTGGAAATGCATTGTAGTATAGTACTACAATTCTAATTGTAGTATAGAGGTACCAACAACGGCTAGAAATAGGGCCAATTGTTCTAAACCTTGTTCAGATATATTTGATAGGAGACATAGTGAAGCTGTATTACCATCATTCGCGACACGTGATGAGTCGACTAGCAGCCTCTAGACATCAAATTGGTTATATATAAAACATAAACGCCGAAATTTTCGAGGAATTTACTGTTTTCCTCTATACTACAATTAATTGTAGTATATACTACAATTAATTGTAGTATAGGCCAAATTGTAGTATAGTATAGTATAATACTACAATTCCGGTCTGAATTGTAGTATAGTATAGTACACTATACTATACTATACTATACTATTATACTACAATTCATTATATGTAGTATAGTAGGACACGTGCTCAACTTTCTATTCTGACACTCTATGGAATACACTCCTCCAATGCACGAAACACTATGCGATGCCAATCAACCATCATCGGGTACCCAGTTTTTACTCTAAGCTTGTTAAAATTGCGCGCTGCAGTATCATAAAGTAAGGTCCGCGAAAAGTCAAAACTTCATCGAACCTAGTGTAATCCCATATCAAAGTGAAGCGCTCGACCTCCTGAGCACGAATCCGACAACGAAAAGTTTCAAAACTTTAGAAAGAGGACTACAGTACTAAATAACGCGATGAAAACTGCAGATTTTGGTTTGTTATATCTTGGCACTCGTGCGTTGCAGAGCGGCGGTCTTGACATCGCTGGAGAGGTCACTGCAAGCCAACATCAAATCAACCACCAAATCAACAACCAACATCAAATCAACCTGTAGTTTTGCGTTAGATTCCAGTGTCTTTTTTAAATTTAGTCTGAAAAGATGATTTTCTTAGTGTAAAGAATTAAACCCGAGCGATACCAATGTTGCGTAGCAAGACCACTCCAAAAAGTGTCGTCGCGAGGAGAGTCAGAGACGCTGCACGAAACCGGAAAGGGCCTTGCTACAATCTCAGTAAAAATTCGAAGCTCAAAACCACTCCGCTTTTTAAAAGAGACTTGTTGCTTTTTGCTACGCAACATTGGTATCGCTCGGGTTTAATTCTTTACACTAAGAAAATTATCTTTTCAGACTAAATTTAAAAAAGACACTGGAATCTAACGCAAAACTACAGGTTAATTGTGAGCATGATTTGATGTTGGCTTGCAGTGAGCTCTTCAGCGATGTCATGAACGCCGCTCTGCAACGCACGAGTGCCAAGATCTACCAAACCAAAATCTGCAGTTTTCATCGCGTTTTGGTTACTGATTCAGAGGCACATGAGCAGGTGCGATGGTAAATGCAGGCACTGGCAGGGGCACAGTGCCAATGACATTGGATCTATCTGAAAGGCCCTTTGGGCTAAGTGCCAACACCTAATATGCAAAAATTCAGTGTAATCAGAGGCATGGGAGCAGGTGCAATGGTAAATGCAGGCACTGGCAGGGGCACAGTGTCAGAAGACATTAGATCTATCTGAAAACTCCTATGGGCTAAATGCAAGCTTCCATGTGTTAGCCTCAGTGTATTCTGAGGCATGGGAACTGGTGCAACCCTAAAAGCAGGCACTGATAGAGGCTCAGTGTCAAATGACTTTAGATCTATCAGAATCTCCTATGGGCTGTTGTGAGCATTGGCCGTGAACAATAGGCCAATACATGTTGTGAGCAGTGGCTGATTTCCATGGGTCGATACAAATGGCTCTGTTTCCATCGGTGTTCAGCTATAGATATACAGTATCACCTATGGGCTAAAGGCACTAGTAAGTGCACTATTTTTGCAGCCGTTCAAAATGGGCGTATGCAGTAACGTAGGTAGGCTGCCTGTGACTGCGCAGTATCTCCTGTGACTGCGTACCTAGTATCATTCTGGCGTTCAGCACCGCAGCCCAGGGCGGTTAACGACTACACGTACCCCTTTTGTATGCATTGTGTGCAAACTTGAAAAAGGCCAACCTCGTGCATCAGAATGTGCGCCGTGTTCAGATTGTCTAGACGCGTCGGTCTTCCACCATACTGGGAGAGTTGAACGTCTCGCGTCACGGAGAGAGATGATTTCGGCCGTTTGCACAGCCGCCCCACCGGCGCCCTGCCCAAAGTTATTCTATAGCGGTCCCCGTAAAATTTATGACCACTGATCAGCGCCGTGTGTGCCACGCCTTCCAGCACGGCTGGGGAATATTCCGAGTCTTCAAGAGCGTGCAAATACTCCGAGGCGGTCTTGTTGATAAACGGCTGCTCGGTTTTCCAGATGATCTTCCTGAAAATGTCTATTATCGTCGTTCTTGCGGACGTTGTCAAGGCGAACATTCCCAAACATGCAGCATGCTGCTTGAACAAACTGTTTTTCGCCCGGCCTCAGCCGGGCGACACCCTACGAGAGCTCGGCGTGCGTGCGTCCGTGCGTCCGTCCGTGCGTCCGTTACGCTCTCAGATCTCGGCGATGGAAAGACGTAGAGCGAAGATCTTGGGCCCCATGGATAGCTCTCGACACACTGATCATTCAGCTAAGAGGTTTCGAAATTCAAAAGTTTGAATTGCGCGCGCTACAGTAACTCGAAGGTCATAACGCAAAACGGCTCTAGCTCGCTCGTCTTACGTCGTAGAGCGGCAATCGACACGTCAGGTGAAAGCTCTCGACGTGCTCTTTCATGTGGTGCCAAAATGTTCTTCAATGACGCAAACACGCACAAGAGAAGACGCTATTCTCGATATTTTCGCACTGAAACCGCTCTAACCCACTCACCTTGTGTCGTAGAAAGACGAAACGAGTTCATCGGGTAGTTCTCGACTCACTTATCATTTTCTTCTCCCATTGGTCGAAACTCAAAAATTTGAATTTCGCGAGTTACAGTACCACGAAGGTTCAAAGCACAAAATGCATCTATGTAACTCGCTCGTCTTAAGAGCGCCAATCGGTCGGCACGCCAAGTGAAAGCTCTCAACGTGTTCTTCCATGCGGCAGCAACGATTTTTCATTACGCAAACACGCACCACTGAAAACGCCATTCTCAAGGTTTTGACACTAAAATATCTCTAACTTGCCCAACTTGTGTCGTAAGGATACGATGTCGAGCTCATGGCATAGCTATCAACTCACTGATCGTTTTTCTCCGATTCGCCAAAACTCAAAACTTTGAATTTGGCGAGTTACAGTATCCGAAGGTCCAAAAGCACAAAACGCATCGTCGTAGTGCGGCAATCGGCACGTCAGTTGAAAGCTCTCGACGTGTTCTTTTATATTGCAGCAACCATTTTTTCGCCCGGCCTCAGCCGGGCGAACCCCTACGAGAGCTTATCGTGCGTTCGTCTGTGCGTGCGTGCGTGCGTCACGCTCTCAGATCTCGGCGTTGGTAAGTCGTAGGAAGGAGATCTTGGGCTCTACGGAAAGGTCTCGACTCACTGAGAAACGCGCTAAGAGACTTCGAAATTCAAAAGTTTGAATTGCGCGCGCTACAGTAACCCGAAGGTCAAAACGGAAAACGGCTCTAACTCGCTCGCCTTACGTCGTAGAGCGGCGTGCGATAGGTCAACTAAAAGGTCTCGACGTACTCTTTCGTTTGGCATTAAAAGTTCTCTTAATTACGCAAACACGCAACACGAAAAGCGACATTTTCGCGTTTTAACGCAGAAATCGCTCTAACTCGCTCAGCGTGCGTCGTAGGGAGACAGTCTTGGGTTGGTTGGATAGCTCTCGACTCACTGATCATTTGTTCTTCTATTGGTCGAAACTCAAAAGTTTGAATTTCGGGAGCTACAGTAACCCAAAGGTTCAAAACGCGAAACTTATCTAACTCGCTCGTCTTCCGTCATAGAGAGACGATTTTGAGTTCGTTCAATAGGTTTCGGCGCACTGATAATTCCATTAACAGAACTCGAAATTCAAAAGTTTGAATTGCGCGCGCTACAGTAACCCGAGGGTCCAAAACGCAAAACGGCTCTAACATGCTCGTCTTACGTCGTTGAGCGGCGTGCGATAGGTCAACTAAAAGGTCTCGACGTGCTCTTTCACTTGGCGTAAAAAATTTGTTAATTACGCAAACACGCACCACGAAAAGCGACATTCTCGCGTTTTAGCATAGAAATCGCTTCAACTCGCTCGTCTTTCGTCATAGAGAGACGATCTTGAGTTTGTTGAATAGGTTTCGTCACACTGATCATTCCGTTATGAGAAGTCGAGATTCGAAAGTTTGAATTTGGCGAGCTACAGTAACTCAAAGGTTCAAACAGCAAATCGGCTCTAACTCGCTCGTCTTACGTTATAGAGCGGCATTCGTTCGACCGTTTGAAAACTTACGTTGAGGCAGTTGTTGAACAGTCATTCCTAAACAAATACTTTTGTTTTTTTAAACCCTTGTCTTACGAACAACTTCGTCTGCTAAAAAAAATTAATCCCGGGCGATCCCAATGTTGCCCTGCAACAACCGCTCAGAAATGC
This sequence comes from Linhomoeus sp. GSCO2_2, assembly GCA_030248115.1. Taxonomy (NCBI): domain Eukaryota; kingdom Metazoa; phylum Nematoda; class Chromadorea; order Monhysterida; family Linhomoeidae; genus Linhomoeus; species Linhomoeus sp. GSCO2_2. The sequence continues at coordinate 11,396 of JASAMZ010005716.1, read as the reverse complement.
GTGTGTGTTGCTCAAAAAAAAATAATCCCGGGCGATCCCAATGTTGCCTTGCAACAACCGCTTAGAAATGCGTGTGTCTTGCTCAAAAAATTAATCCCGGGCGATCCCAATGTTGCCCTGCAAGAACCCCTCAGAAAGGAGCGTGTCAAAAGTAGCGCATGAATAGTGGACTCTGGGCGGGCGCGCGTCACATCGGAAAGGCTTCGAACTACTTTACAAAAGTATCCACTCTTTTACTCTTTCACTTTAAAACACTCACAAACCACTCTGTATTAATAAAACAACTCAACTTTTTTAAAACAGCTTGTTCGAGTACGCAGACACGCAACACAGAAAACGTCACTCTCGAGAATATGCTAAACGTTTACCAAACTTTGGCAGGTTTTTGTCACTTTTTTTTAAAGCGTTGCTTGAAAGAGGATCTTCTTGCTCTAAAAGCCAAATCCCGGGCGAAATCAATATTGCTATGCAATACACTCTTGCGAAGGTGGAGCTCGCGAAGCGGAGCGATGAGCTCTCGCACTCTCTGCAGAAGGAATGCAACTCCTTGCAATGCCAGTCAGAATACAAACTCGACCTATTAATACCGGAGCTTGTTGAAGCACTGGTAGTGTTGTGTTACTGGGGAGTGGGTTGTGGGCGTTCTAAGGTGTGGGAGAGAAACAGTGGGAAGGTTTGCAAAACCTTAGAAACCTTTCAAGTGTGAAAAGCGTCCCCCCGAAGTGCACCATTCATGCACTACATACAAACATGAGACAGACTCCTCTCTGAGAAAAATTTTTGAAGGCTTTTTTCGCTCGGCCTCAGCCGAGCGAACCCTATCAAGAGCTCGGCGTGCGTGCGTGCGTTCGTTCGTTCGTTCGTACGTCACGCTCGATTCGGGCTTAATAACTCGCTCGTCCGACGTCGTAGGATGGAGTTTGAGACATCGGCGAGTAGCCCGAGGACTCCTCTAGCCACCTGAGTGTTCAAAACTGAAATAAGTTTTCAAACTCGCGCGCTACAGTATCCCAAAGTGGGGTCCATTTTAAGACAAAAGTTGACCGAAGCTAGTCAAATCGCATATCAAAGTGAAGCGCTCGAGCTCCTGAGCACGAATCCGACAACGAAAAGTTTCAAAAGTTTAAACAGAGAGCTACAGTAACCAAAACGCGTCGAAAACTGGAAACGGCACGCTTGCTTCGGGCTTAATAACTCGCTTGTCTGACGTCGCTGGGTTGAGTTCGACACATCGACGGGTAGCCCTCGGACTACTCTCGCCATCTGAGTGTTCAAAACTGAAATAAGTTTTCAAACTCGCGCGCTACAGTATCCCAAAGTGAGGTCCATTTTGAGACAAAAGTTGACCGAAGCTAGTCAAATCGCATATCAAAGTGAAGCGCTCGAGCTCCTGAGCACGAATCCGACAACAAAAAGTTTCAAAAGTTTAAACAGAGAGCTACAGTAACCAAAACGCGTCGAAAACTGGAAACGACACGCTTGCTTCGGGCTTAATAACTCGCTTGTCTGACGTCGCTGGGTCGAGGTCGACACATCGACGGGTAGCTCTCGGACTACTCTCGCCATGTGAGTGTTCAAGACGGAAATAAGTTTTCAAACTCGTGCGCTACAGTATCCCAAAGTGGGGTCCGTTTTAAGACAATAGTTGACCGAAGCTAGTCAAATCGCATATCAAAGTGAAGCGCTCGAGCTCTTGAGCACGAATCCGACAACAAAAAGTTTTAAAAGTTTAAACAGAGAGCTACAGTAATCAAAATGCGTCAAAAACTGGAAACGACACGCTTGCTTCAGGCTTAATAACTCGCATGCCTGACGTCGCTGGGTTGAGTTCGACACATCGACGGGTAGCCCTCGGACTACTCTCGCGAGCTGTGACGTCGAAATAATAACAAGTTTTAAAAACTGCGCGCTACAGTATCCTGAAGTAATGTCCGCAAAAAGTCAAAACTTTATAGAACCTAGTCGAATCGCATATCAAAATGAAGCGCTCGACCTCCTGAGCAAGAATACGACAACAAAAAGTTTCAAAAGGTCAATGAGAGAGCTACAGTAACCAAAACGCGATGAAAACTGCAAATTCTGGTTTGTTATATCTTGGCACTCGTGCGTTGCACAGCGGCGCTCTTGACATCGCTTAAGGGCTCACTGCAAGCCAACATCAAATCATGCTCACAATTAACCTGTAGTTTTGCGCTAGATTCCAGTGTCTTTTTTTAAAATTTAGTCTGAAAAGATGATTTGCTTGGTGTAAAGAATTAAGCCCGAGCGATACCAATGTTGCGTAGCAAGACCACTCCAAAAAGTGTAGTCGCGAGGAGAGTCAAAGACGCTGCACGAAACCGGAAAGGGCCTTGCTACAATCTCAGTATAAATTCAAAGCTCAAAACCACTCCGCTTTTTAAAAGAGACTTGTTGTTGCCAGCTTTGTGCTTAGGAGCTCACTTTGATAAGACATGTTAGAACACTGTAACGCGCGGTTTTAAAAACTTGATTTGGTTTCCATTACTTAGAAGGCTAGAGGAGTTCGCAGGCTACCCGACGATGTCTCAAACTCCATCCTACGACGTCAGACGAGCGAGTTACTAAGTCAGAAGGAAGCGTGACGTACACGTACGCACGCACGCATGTGCGCCTAGCTCTTGATAGGTTCGCCCGGCCCCGGCTGAGGCCGAGCGAAAGCAACGGCACGCAACACACAATGTAGGAAACCGACTTGGCGACCACAACATTGATCTTCGGCTCGAACAGCCGAAAGGTGTCCCAAAGAGTTTTCTCAATAAGTCCAATAAACTTGTCCATTTCAATGGTGGCGTTTTCTCCATATGCTCGCTCGTAGCCCTTCCACTGGTAGTTATCGATAATCAAAGCGATGGGAAGGGTGAAAGATACGCCGGGGACGAAGCAGAACGGCTGGTTCTTCCAATAGAGTTTCGTCTCAACCGATTTCTTCAACTTCAGCATAGAACAATGGGACCAAGAACGGGCTCCTCTCGGCCACAGTCCCTAAAAGCGATGATTGTTTAGCATTTTCGCAATTCTTATAATATTAAACTATATGATGGCAGTTCGCTTAGGCATCTCTGTGTATATGTGACGTCCAGAATCCGCATTCGTCCAGAATCCGCATATGCGGCTTCTGGACGGCGACGCGTCCAGTTTCCGCATAATGCGGATTGTGGACGCGGCGCCGTCCAGAATCCGCTTTGGAGAAGGAGAAGCATGCTCCTGGCTCTATATGCGTAACTTGGACGTCAAGAATACGCATTCCTTGATTGATTACAATGTTGTTGTCTTTGAAAGTATGATTTTCCTTTGAAATTAGGCTATGCTTAGGCTCGCCCTGCGCCCACAGTCCACAAGAGTCAGTCGGCGTCGCAGTCGGGCGGGTCGAAGCTTAGGCTTAACGCGACCGGTGACCGACTTCAGGGCGCGCGGAGCGCGCCCTGAAGTTGGTGGTCGCGCTAAGCCTCAGCTGAGACCCGCCAGGCGCGACGCCGGCCGAGTTTTAGTGCAAACTGTAAGTGGGGTGAACACTCCTCCATCTACTTCACCCCCTGCTCAGGCCTGCTGTGCGCCTCCGTCATAATGGCAAAGAACTGCTGATTCTGGACGTCCAGATTACGCATGGTGCGGTGATGCGTGCCTCTTCTTTCCAATGCGTATTCTGGACGCCGTGTCGTCCAGAAGCGGCATAATGCGGAAACTGGACGCCGATGCGTCCAGAATCCGCATTATGCGGCTTCTGGACGAATGCGGAAAGTGGACGTAACATATATACTACATGCGTAAGGTATATATGTCACAGGTGATGGCCGTCTTGAGGCGATTGCCGTCTGCAATTGCTTGATGCGTCAGACTGCGGCCCTCTAGACGGCAATCGCCTGACGCATCAGGCGATGGCCGTCTTTTCCTTCTCTGAATTTCAGTTTTACACACAGTATATTCCTTCCAATCAGTCTATGCTTAGGCTCGCCCTGCGCCCAGAGACGGATCGCAAGAGTCAATCGGCGTCGCAGTCTGGCGGTTGCGACAACCTTCACTTCGAAGTCGGCTATTGACTGGCCCATCAGGCGATGGCCGTCTTTTCGAGCAGACGGCTATCGCCTAACGCGCCGTCTTTTCCCCAACAAGCTGTGTGTGTAAAAAGTTCAGCCTATACTTTGTGTCTGTCAAATCTTGGTGAACAGTATAGTGAATTTCATTCGCATAATTAGCCGTATCTAGAGAAGGTATCTTGAAAACGTGTACCACACCACAATACAAATGCAGCCATTACCACGATACGGTTGTCTGTACAACTGATCTAAAGCTCAGTGATATCGCCGCATTCGCTATATGGTATCGGCATGATACGACGCCGTTCATCTGAAGTTTTATACCTGTGGGAATACGCCACATCGAACAAAAAACTTGCCAACTGTTTGGTGCACCCGTTCTCTACCAGGAATTTCTTTGGGGTACGTATTTCTGCGTTATGACGCTTTTGTTAATTTGTAGAATTTTGGCAAATTGTAGCGTATTTCTATAAAATTCCACAATTGCAAACAATTTCTGTTGTGTTACAAATTATATGCGCTCTATGCTCTTTCAATTTCTGAAGAAATTTCGCCGCCAGTCCATCAGGCGACAAAGTCGATTTTCGACATTTTTTTATTTTAATTGTAAATATCTCCAAATTGCAATTATTCAAAACTGAAAAACTATGTTACAAATTCTTATTGGCTTACGACCTTTCAATTTCTGCATTAATATTCGTCAATGAATGACGTTCTATTTTTGTCAATTTATGAAATTTCGACAAGCAATTGCGTATTTCTATCAAATTCCACATTGACAAAAAATTTCTTTTGTGTTACAAATTATCAGCGGTCCGTGCTCTTTCCATTTCTGAAGAAATTTCGCGGCTAGCTCATCAGGTGAAAAAGTCGATTTTCGACATTTTTGAATTTTAATTGTAAATGCAGTATCTCCAAATTTGCATTTTTTTTTAACTGAAAAACTATGTTACAAATTCTTATTGGCTTACGACCTTTCAATTTCTGCATTCACATTCGTCAATAAATGACGTTCTATTTTTGTCAATTTATGAAATTTCGCCAAACAATTGCGTATTTCTATCAAATTCCACATTGACAAAAAATTTCTTTTGCGTTACAAATTATCAGCGGTCCGTGCTCTTTCCATTTCTGAAGAAATTTCGCGGCTAGCTCATCAGGTGAAAAAGTCGATTTTCGACATTTTTGAATCTAAATTGTGAATATCTCCAAATTGCAATTTTTCAAAACTGAAAAACTATGTTACAAATTCTTATTGGCTTACGACCTTTCAATTTCTGCATTCACATTCGTCAATAAATGACGTTCTATTTTTGTCAATTTATGAAATTTCGCCAAACAATTGCGTATTTCTATCAAATTCCATATTGACAAAAAATTTATTTTGTGTTACAAATTATCAGCGGTCCGTGCTCTTTCCATTTCTGAAGAAATTTCGCGGCTAGCTCATCAGGTGAAAAAGTCGATTTTCGACATTTTTGAATTTTAATTGTGAATATCTCGAAAATGCGAAATTAGCAACAGAAACGGACATTGGATCCATACTCAGAGACCTTGACTCTACTTGACTACATATGTCACATGTTTCACTTCGGTGCCACGGACACACAGACAGACAGACAGACAGACAGACAGACAGACAGACAGACATTGTCATCCGTATATATGTGACGTCCAGAATCCGCATTCGTCCAGAATCCGCATATGCGGCTTCTGGACAACGACGCGTCCAGTTTCCGCATAATGCGGATTCTGGACGCGGCGCCGTCCAGAATCCGCTTTGGTGTTAGGAGAAGCATGCCACTGGCTCTGTATACGTAACTTGGACGTCCAGACTCCGCATTTCTTGAGCCAATACAATGGTACTGTAATTGAAAGCATGATTTATCCTTTGAAACCAGGCTATGCTTAGGCTCGCCCTGCGCCCACAGTTCACAAGAGTCTGTCGGCGTCGCAGTCTGGCGGGTCGAAGCTTAGGCTTAACGCGACCGGTGACCGACTTCAGGGCGCGCGAAGCGCGCCCTGAAGTTGGTGGTCGCGCTAAGCCTCAGCTGAGACCCGCCAGGCGCGACGCCGGCCGAGTTTTAGTGCAAACTGTAAGTGGATTGAACACTCCTCCGTCTACTTCACCCCCTGCTCAGGCCCGCTGTGCGCCTCCATCACGAAGACAAAGAAATGCTGATTCTGGACGTCCAGATTACGCATGGCTCTTCTTTCCAATGCGTATTCTGGACGCCGTGTCGTCCAGAAGCCGCATGATGCGGAATCTGGACAGCGACGCGTCCAGAATCCGCATTATGCGGGTTCTGGACGAATGCGGAAAGTGGACGTAACATATATATGTTAAAGTGACTACCCGAGTTCAGGGAGAACCCGAGTACTCGGGTTCTCCCTGGTTATTTAGTGAGAACCCGAGTACTCGGGTTCTCACTGATGGAGTTAGTGAGAACCCGAGTAGAGTGGCCGGCAAGCTGCGTATGACCGAGGGCGCGCGTGTGAGGCCGATGAAACTGTAAGGGGCGGCCCCTCCAAACCGCGCAATCTCTGGTCGGCGAGGCACAGCCGGCCTGAGCAGGAGGTGAATTAGATGGAGGAGTGTTCATACCACTTAACGTTTGCACTAAAACTCGGTCGGCGTCGCGCCTGGCGGGTCGAAAACTGAGGCTTAGCGCGACCACCAACTTCAGGGCGCGCTCCGCGCGCCCTGAAGTCGGTCACCGGTCGCGTTAAGCCTAAGCTTCGACCCACCAAACTGCGACGCCGACTGACTCTTGTGCACTGTGGGCGCAGGGCGAGCCTAAGCATAGCCTGAATTCAAAGGAATATACAGCTGTCAAAGACACATAATCCTAATGTCAACCGGACTTTCTCAAATTATGTTACAAATGCTTTCCCCAAATTAGAAGCTCCTATAGCAGATTGAAAGCGGCGATTATTTGTTGTTTGTGGTAGGTTTCATTGTACTGCGCGGGGGCCCTCGGTCGAGCGCGCCCTGCCCCCACCGCCTCTCTACTCGGGTTCTCACCAACTGCATCAGTGAGAACCCGAGTACTCGGGTTCTCACTAAATAACCAGGGAGAACCCGAGTACTCGGGTTCTCCCTGAACTCGGGTTCTCCCCGTGACATATACACCTCGCCGCGCTGAGGCGCGGCGAAAAACCACGGGGATTGACGCATCAGGCGATTGAAGACGGGCATGGACTGCAACAGATACATGACAGGCTAAAACAGTAACCCCTAATTTCCCGCTCAGCGTCACGTCAGTCGGTATAAGTCGCTGCTAAACCTCATCATGCGTGGAAGGTGTAGTAAGATTAATAACTCATTATGTGAAGCTTTTACCGATAGAGAATCTCGCAGGCTAGATTGTCGGCTCGCGGTACTTCAGAGTCAGACACTGTAATTGACGTTTTGCGAGCAGAGTAGGTAGGTTATGTCGTTTCGCAATTTCACGGGTCATAGTGACCCCAGCGGGCAAATGGGGGCTAAAGGTACCGCTTGCCTGTTCGGTCATGACATGTTCCGCAGAGAATCGGCAGTGTGAAGTCTTCTGGTCGTCCATCAGTCCAAAGCTGCGTCCCATCTATAAGAAAATTTTATGTAAAAGACCCTAAAGGCAGAAAGACGAACATGTTCCAGATGTGAGTGAAGCATGTAAAAGTAAAAGTATTAATCGGTATTCCTCTGGTGTAGCAAATGAAGCGCCGCCCACCTATTGTTAGAGAAATATAAGTAGCAGCATTGGCTGAGGGCAGTAGCGGATCCGGGGGGGGGGGGGGAGGGGGGGGGGCGGTTGTGCGTCCGCCCCCCCCCCCCCCCCATTCGACCAACCCGCCCCCCCCCATTCCCCCTCCCGAGAAAAAAAATTGTGCGGCAGCATTTCCAGAGCAAAAAATTTTCGCCTGCGGCGCCATTTTACAGCACTTTTGTACCAAAGTAGGCCAAAATCGGCCAAAATTTTCGCCTGCGGCGCTATTTTATAGCACGTTTGTACCAAAATAAGCCAAAATCGGCAAAAAATTTTTGCCTGCGGCGCTATTTTAAAGCGTTTTTGTACCAACATAGGCCAAAATCGGCAACAATTTTTGCCTGCGGCGCTATTTTAAAGCATTTTTGTACCAACATAGGCCAAAATCGGCAAAAGTTTTCGCCTGCGGCGCAAATTTTTTTACGTGCTTTTATAGCATCTTGGTCCCCCCTGTGGCCTCAAAAATTCCGCCCCTCCCCCCATTCCAAAATCCTGGATCCGCCACTGGCTGAGGGAAAGCACTTTCGACTAAGATTATCCACATAAAACTGCGCAAAGGTCACAACGGTACGCTAAGTACACGAATATGTTATCGCATGTCGTTGTGACCTTTGCGCAGTTTTGTGTGGATAATCTCAGTCGAAACTGCTTTCCCTCAACCAATGCAGGTACTAATGTTTCTCTAACAAACTGTAGGGCGGCGCTTCATTTGCTACACCAGAAGAATGCAGTTTAGTACTATTGCTTATACATGCTTCACACCTGGAACATATTCATCTTTCTGCCTTTAGGCACTTTTACATGAAATACTCTTACTTTTTGATTGGCAGAGCCAATCAACCAATCAACTAATGCAATGCAGACCACCTTTAGACAAGACTGTATAGGCTGTCGAACGAGCAGAACCTCTTTGAGTAACGTACGGGGTGAACAAGACAATTTTGGTGCACGTATGCAGGGTCTCCTGAACTAGCAGGGGCACTTTGAGGCATGCAATAAACAAGTAAGACATTTTTGGGAAGCGAATGCAGGGGCACCTGAACGAACTTGGGGCACTTTGATGTACGCAGAAAACGAGGACAATTTTAGGACACGTATGCAGGTGCTCCTGAACGATTGTGAGGCACTTTAATGCACGCAGAAAACGAGTGGGACAACTTTAGGACACGTTTGCAGGGGCTCCTGAACGAGCGTGGGGCACTTTGATGCACGCAGAAAACGAGGACAATTTTAGGACACGTATGTGCAGGCGCTCCTGAACGATTGTGGGGAACCTTGATGCACGCAGAAAACGAGCCAATTTTAGGATTCGTTTGCAGGGGCTCCTGAACGAGCGTGGGGCACTTTGATGCACGCAGAAAACGAGCATGGCAAATCTAGTACATGTTTGCAGGGGCTCCTGAACGATTGTGGGGCTTATTTAATGCACGCAGAAAACGAGTAGAGCAATTTTAGGACACGTTTACAGGCAAAACGGATCTTGTGCGGGAATGAGAATGAGCTCACCCAGTGAGCCACGACGCTCGCTGCGTACGCGATCTCATAACTTGATTCCATTGTTTGGTTGGGCGCTGCCGACGCTACTTCGGTGGAAGGATCTTTGACGACGGAGATCGAGCGGGTCGGGTCGCGGCACATCGAATCGTGAACAGCCGCGCCTAACGTTGATTTGACACTTGATTTGATTGGAGGAGGGAGGGGGGAGTTGGAGAAGCGTGTGCTCTGCGGGCAAGATGCCCAACAGCAAATTTGATATTAATTTGCGATGGAGGGGCTGTGGGGGAGTTCACACGAATCCAACCTGCAAACCTGACATGTCTGTTGAAAACAGTGGCGAATACTGTTCATCGGGTGGACTTCGGGTGAGGAGGACAGTGTGCGAAACGTCGCCCAGCTTCGGTGGAGCGAATTCGGACTTTGACAGCGCGTCTAGAATTTCGCTGGCGTTCCAAGTGCCGTTGTAGAGCCGAGGGTCTTCCTTCCAAACGAACTTCCTGCAAAATGGCCGTCGTTGCTGGGAAAACAATCAACGAAAGAACAGTACAACCGGACAGAGAAATGTGGATTTCCTTGAAGGTTACGGTTAAGACTGAAACATTTAGCTTAGAGCTGGAGCAACTCAGCAGGCACGAAAGCAGACATTCTATTCGATATATTTTTGCCGTACTTTATTCACAGGCTTTCTCACCTGGCGACAAGGAGGTCGATTTGGGGATAGAACTGATGGAAGAGGACGTTGGCAGCCTGCACAACAGCCGTCGAGTACTGCTCTATTTTGGCCTCCGCTTCTTCCCCGTAGGTACCATTGAACTCTTCCCACTTGCGATGGTCGACGATTAGTGCGATGGGGACCTTCCATGCTGACGGCGCCTCTGAACGTGGTATGACAGGTCGTACTAGCGTTGGCCTCTGCGTCTGAGCTCTTTCTTGATGGATCTCGACAGTGGATGGCACAACTGTAGTTGACGGCTGATTCTGAAACGACGATCGCGATGTTTTCTTCGACGCATTTATAGTACATAACAGTGCGAGAAGTTTGAAGCTACTGTAGTCCAGCGTGGCATTGGAGCACGCACGCACGCACGCACGCACGCACGCACGCACGCACGCACGCACGCACGCACGCACGCACGCACGCACGCACGCACGCACGCACGCACGCACGCACGCACGCACGCACGCACGCACGCACGCACGCACGCACGCACGCACGCACGCACGCACGCACGCACGCACGCACGCACGCACGCACGCACGCACGCACGCACGCACGCACGCACGCACGCACGCACGCACGCACGCACGCACGCACGCACGCACGCACGCACGCACGCACGCACGCACGCACGCACGCACGCACGCACGCACGCACGCACGCACGCACGCACGCACGCACGCACGCACGCACGCACGCACGCACGCACGCACGCACGCACGCACGCACGCACGCACGCACGCACGCTCGCACGCACGCACGCACGCACGCACGCACGCACGCACGCACGCACGCACTCACGCACGCCCGCACCGCCGCCGCGCGCGCGCCCCCCGCGCCGCTGTGCCGCACGCACTAGCACGCACTCAACGCAGAACACTCAGTCCATACTCACATCATATTCAGGAATGACGCAACCAGGGTTGGCTCGGACAAGTTCGGCCAGTGTCATACCCATCCAAGTGTGAGAGCAAGTCGACCATCTCCATTCCACATTAGTGGTAATAGGCGTAGCTGAATTCAGCAGCAACCGTGTGTGCACAATCTGTCACAGTGTGACCGTAAACCCCGAAGCCTCCGATGCAGTAATACGTCGAGTAACAATTGACACCATCTCTGCATCAGACAGAAATTTCAACGGTGCCTACCTCTGTACATGATCGTAGCGCCTCTCGAGTTGTAGCAACGAGGATAGCTCCGTCGGTGAGCAAGCCCAAAGCTATGCCCAATCTAAAAGCTACACACGCTTTAGCCAGGAAAATATCCACACATTACTTACCAGCATACGTGTAACCGGGGGGGGTGGGGGGGGGGGGGGGGGGGAGGGGTAAGCCCCCCCCCCCCCAGCCCAAAGTGTACCCCCCCCATACCCCCCCC